>KV426401.1:0-11290 GCA_001632375.1 Exidia glandulosa HHB12029
TGGCTGCGTCTCGTGTGGGTCTCCAGGTGTAGTGAGTCGCGGATGGTTCTCTCCCGCGGGTTATCCATATAGGTCTTATACGGCTGGCCGCAACAGTACGCTCGGGCCGAGGATCTCTGCCTGTTTATGGCGCGGCAGGACGTTAAGGAGCGGCATGGTACGAAGGACATCTCCCTCCCAACAGGATGTCGCTGGATGCCCGAGCTTCGCATGCAGTGGCGTAAGCATAATAAAGGCATGTACAAGGACGGTCACGAACGAGCGGACGTCCAGTTGCACCTTCACGCGAAGTACCTGCCGAAATGGTACGCCTATGAGCCCCGAATGCGTCATTGGGACTTCGAGACCGGCGAGGAAAGCGTACCATACGGTCCTTGGCCTCGCGATTACGAGGCACCGCCGCGGCCGCGTCCCGTTGTCGCGTGGTTCCACGACGAATCGACGTTTGCCCAGCACGATCGCCGCCAGAGCCAGTGGGTGCATGAGGATGCCTCGCCACTACCACTCCCGAAAGGCGAGGGCGCATCCACAATGGTCGCGGACTTCGTATCCGCTGACTACGGTTGGCTGCGAGGGAAGAGCGAAGGCGACGCAACACGGCTGTTGCTGAAGGTCGGTAAGAATAGAGACGGCTACTTTCAGAACGAGAACGTCCTAGAGCACGTACACAAGGCGATGGACATCTTGAAGCGCGATTATCCGGAGGAGGACCACCTGTTCATCTTCGATAACGCGCCGACGCACACGAAACGAGCACCGGGCGAGCTATCTGCGCTGAAGATGCCGAAAGGTATCCCAAAGGCGGGCACCAACTGGGGTGTGGAGGTGCCAATGAGGGACGACGAGGGCGGCATCGTGCACGCAGCGAACGGGAAACCGAGGAAGACCAAGATCCGGATGCGGGACGCCAAGTTTGCTGACGGAACGGCGCAGCCCCTTTATTTCCCCGAGGGCCACCCTCGGGCCGGGATCTTCAAAGGCATGGCCGTGATTCTCGAGGAACGCGGCTTTGCATTTGCACACGACCTTCGAGCTCAATGCGGCAAAAACTTCAAGTGCCTTAATCTACTCGCTGGAACTCAAGGGGTCCCCGCATGTTGCTGTCGCCGTCTCCTCTACAACCAGCCCGATTTTGCTGGTGTACGGTCTCTGTTGGAGAATGAATGTGAAGCACGCGGCTTCGATACCCTCTTCCTGCCGAAGTTTCATCCAGAGCTCAATCCCATTGAGCAGTGCTGGGGGCGAGCCAAGCTGAAGTATCGAGTTAATCCACCGACACCGACAGAGGCCGAAGTCGAGGGCAATGTGATTGCTGCCCTTGACTCGGTGACATTGTCACTTATCCGAAAGTACGTGCTCCGAACTGACAGTTGTGCTCGTATTTATTAGTTTCAATTCGTCGCCAGGTATTGTGTACGCTCACAGCGATTCACAGATGCTTATCACAAAGGTCTATCCACCGAGATCGCTGTCTGGGCGGGCAAAAAGTATCACGGGCACCGCGTTGTCCCAAATACTGTTCTCAACATGTTTGACGAAGCCCATGGTATTGTTGCAGCAACCAAGAAATAGCATAACGTGTTCTACATCGTCATAGGAGGCCTGCTAAAAATAGTCTCGGCACGCTCGGGCGATCAGTCACGGCTGGGTCACACGGCACGTGATGTGGCCGCTTTTCGGTGAGGCCTATCTTAGTGCGTGTACTCTTATTGATTATCATATGTAAAGGACAATTGAAATAAATCCGCCAACGGTATTCAGACGTCTGCGGTACAGATCTCACGATTAGCACAAATGTCTTAGTGCATGTGACGAGTGCACATTAGCCGAAAGCGACGGCGTACATTACAAGGTTCGTAGTCATTAAGTGCTTGGTGATCATAAGCATGAAGAATCATACGGCCCTATCATGTCTCTCTCGAGATGACGATTACTCGCGTTGGCGGGAGCTGCATCTCAACGTCGCGCTCACGCCGACCCTGCTTTGTCTCACTTCCCTCCAGAGCCCAATTATCATCGGTGTGCGTCGGCAGCGGGATCTCGCGCATCAGACTGTGTACTGCATGAGTAGCGCTCTCACCAACGGAGAACACCACTCACATATGCGTAAGGCCACCGAAAACAGCGATGCCAAAGATCGCCCACCAGATCACACGCACAGAGTCGGCAAACGCTTTCCGCACTTGCGAGAGGACAGGCTCCGGGAGATCCTTGATTTTCGGGATGACGGCGAATGCAACCTGGACGCCACTCGGGAGCGTGTCGGTAAAGGTTTTCGGAAGTCTATGGAGGAGTTCGTTCTGGAGGATGGACGCTCCGAGTGTCACTCCCCAGACCTACTCAGAGCAAATGTCAGTTTTCACAAGCGATATGGATGTGACGCTGAGACTTGCCTGTCCAAAGGACCGCAGAAAATTGAAGAAGGCAAGAGCCCGTGCGTTTGCGGATAATTCGAGCGGTGCAAGAACTGGGAAGCGGGGGAACTTAGTACACTACGTAGGCTGTGTAATAGCGCGAATGTGTACCTGGGAAGTATGTCGTTGCGGTGAGACATCCTAAACCCGACTGAAAAGTGTAACGTTGATATTCTGAGCCAGATCGCGAATCCAATCCACGTACCCCGAAGAGCAGTTCTCGGCCGACGATAGCCCCGATCGAGCTGTTCTCGTCCAGCGTCGTATATAGGCCAAGCCCAAGGAGAAGGAGAATCCAGCCTGCAGTGAGCACAGGGCGGTACTTCTTGAATACTTTGACGGAGATTCCAGACAAGATGGCAAAGGGTCCGACCGTCAGGGTGATGCCCAACGCATGAACGCCTCCAGCCTTCACAGGCGAGTCTCCAAGGCACGCTTGTAGATAAACGGGGAGATAGTCTGCCAGGGAAGCCATGAGCGTTATCTTGAAGCAGAACACTGTATGGTACAGAGACCACTTACAGATAATGGAGATAACGGTGAGATGAGCGATGAACGTGGCGATATATCCAACGATGGTCGTGCGATTGGATAGAAGGTGGAACGGGATGAGGGGTAGGGCGGCAAACTTTATCTCGTAGTAGACGAATGCGAGCATGCCGAGTAGACCGATGATCAAGGGTACGAGGACCTGAGCGGAACCCCAGGAGTATTGGACGCCGGCCCAGGTGAGTGCAACGCAGCAAATGGTGGTGCTTGCGATCATTATACCGTTGCCGCTATGGCATGTTTAGCTGGCCAAAACGCACATATGGGAAAGTTACTCACATCCAATCTAACTTCTTCAACTTCTCGCGGACGTTACCCGGAGGCACTGGAGAGCGCAGGAACGCGAAAACAAGGGTTATCGACACAGCCGTGATTGGCAGATTGAGATCTGCGAGGCAAAGATCTTCGTTCAGTGCGGGTTCTTGAACCTCACGAAACGCACAGAAGATCCAACGCCAATTCCCGGAATCCGCCAACGCCCCGCCGGCCACAGCTGAGGTGACAATGGCCACACTCCATGTTAAACCTGTATCATAGAGTGAGGCATGGTTACTTGCAGAGAGTCCACCTACCGAGAATCCCTTGGTAAGTCCCGCGCTCCTGAAGCGAGACCATATCGGAGAGGACAATCGTCGGCAGGGCAAGGATGCCTCCGCCTCCCAGACCTGTCACGATGTCAGCATGATTCCAAAGACAAACTATTCTCAGCAGGGATGTACCTTGAACAACCCTGTAACTCGTTCGGGAGTATGCTCGGCGATGGTCTGTAAGTACTCACCGGCCGGCGATCAAGGCTTTCATGTCGGGCGCCGCACCGCATATCGTAGAACCGATAACAAATAAGAGGAGGGACCCCATCAAGGCATACCGACGTCCGAAAGCCTGCAAGAGACGTCAGTGAGTTCCGACTGAGGCGTTCAAGTTGGACTGAGGAAGGGACTCACGTCGGCGAGACCACCTGTCATAGGGAGCGCTGCGCATGAGGCAAGAGCGTACGCCGATCCCACCTAAGATGTAATGTGGGACGAGCCTGAGCAGTATAAAGACATTGGTGAGAATCGGGACGAACCCATACGAAATCATCCGCGTGGAGGTCTTCCGCGATGGAGGGAAGCGCCATCCCGACTGCCGTCTAGTAGAGTTACCATGAGAGACTGTTCAGCACGATCCTCAACGCAGCTCACCAGCTCTGCGATGCAAGTGTCTCAGCACATGGGTAGCTAAATGAACTGTACTAGTCGCTTACCGAACGCGGCCTGATACATCGAAATAGCCAGCGACAGGAACACAAGCCAGAACGACCGTCCTCGGACCCGTGTTGGGGACGGGGTTTGAGTCTTGGGCGCGTAGTCGGTCATGGAGGAACACCCAGAGGAACTCATGACGAAGACGCAAGGAAGGGGAAAGTTCAAATGCACAAGGGTAAGCCCGCGGAGGAATATATACTCGATAGTGGTCCATTCCCGGCAGAGATTGAGGCGCTGCACGATCTGCAAGACTTACGCGAAGAGCCCGTTTCCGTGATCATCTCATATCCCAGTGCCGCGCATTACCTGACGTTTGGCCGGGATCCTGCACTCGTCAGCTTACCACGTTTAGGTTCTGCCCCCTCGCCTGCTAGGTGGACATGCCTGCATCCAGACCTATACGGAAGGACAGCGGGATGCAGAATACCCACTCGGACTTCCGTGTCAGGGCTGTCCGTGCAACACCCCCAGCCGGAGATGATTTTCTGTCCGAGATGAGCTCCGGATTACCTTGCGCACGTGGCACCACGTGGGCAAGAGACGCCGGCGCAGAGCACAGCGCGGTGGCGCAGGGATTCACGTTTGAGCGACAGTCCGCGTGCACGGTGGAGAGGCAAGCGTCTATACCGTAGGGCAAACGGCGCCAAAGCTTTTGGGAGGCAGTACAGGACCGGGCATAAACGATCATGGGTCAGGTTCGAATTCGCCGTACGGCCGCGTCTTGAAGTACGAATCGTCGAAGTGGTGCACGCGCACGAAACCGTCCTCGCCGCCGCTGGCGTAGCTCTTTCCGGACGGGTGCACGGCCAGCCTGCAGACAAACCGTCAGATGTCGAGTTCACGAAGGAACTGTGGACGTACGTGTTGATAGGCCCAAAGTGCCCACGCACACGGCCGACCTCCTCCTCGAAGATCTTGTGCCAGAACCGGGTCTCGAACTTTCCCTGGCGGGCAGAGGTCGTCGTGACGTTCATAGCCTCCTGCCCACCGCCGAGCAGGACGTATGGCCGCAGCGGGGCGATGGCCGCGCTGTTAAGCGGCGTCTCGGTTGCGTACGTCTTGAGCACACGCAGGGTCGCGGTCTCGTGCAGCCGGGCCGTCTTGTCCTTGGAGCTGGTGATGAAGTAGCTGCGGTCGGGCGAGAGTTGCAAGTCGGTGATGGTCTCCATATGCGCTTTCTGGTTGGTTTCGACCTCCTCGCCGGTTTCGGCGCTGAAAAGCGCGATTTTGCCCGACTCGTGGCCCGTAAGAATAAGTGAGGGCTTGTGGGCGAATGTCACGACTGTCGCCTTGGAGCCTATGGGGTGGAAAACGTTTACAGCCTCCGTCGACTCTGTGGAATGTCAGATTATGTCTATAGCGTTCGTTGAACCCGTACGATTCGTCCCGTCACTGGAGCGGTCGATGTCGAATATACGGATAGCACCTTGGTGACCCATGCGCTGCTCCGTTACGCACACAACCTGGTCACCGTTCTCGGAGAACGCGACGCGTTTGACGGCCGTAGGAAACTCCCATGTGAACAGACATTTGCCAGTTTGGACGTTCCAGAGCTTCATGGTGTTATCCGCCGAGCCGCTGATGAGGAACCGAGATTCGACTACGCGGAATCAAGTAGATGAGAGTGAGTCGGGGCCGTGTAATGTTGCAGTGACTCACAGTCGACGTCGATAGTCCATACGGTACCGTTGTGGCCGTCGTACGTGCCTAACCGCTCGCCGTTCGTAGAGAACCAGACGTTTATAAGAACGTCCTTGGAGCACGAGAATAGCAGATCGCCTTCGCGGTTGTATTTAATCTGCGTGAGCGAACGCTCGTGGCCTGTGAAACAGCAGAAATTTCAATCGACCATTATAGAGCTATACCAGACATAAGACGGCGCACCTTGTAACAATATAGGTCTCTGCGACAAACTAAATGAGTTTCTGAGGTCAAGAGAGCCAGGCGGGACGCACCATTTTGTGTGCGGCAAGATGGCGGGAGGCAAGAGATGATTCGGTCCCGACCGGCGGACACGGACTTAGAGCCAGCGTAACTGCGACTCTGACTGAGTGGAAGACCGCGGTAATATGGCGTTGCAAAGCCATGTAATTAGTATGATTAGCTCTTAGTATTTTTCCTTGAGGCTATGAGTACACGAGATAGAGAAGACGTATATTCAAGGCGATCACATAAATATGCAGCTTAAGCGAAGTCTTACACTGAGAACGCTCGGTCGGGAAGAAGTACACAGCTGGTAACTGAGTCCAATACACCTATACAGGATGGGTCACAATTCACAAGGTTTCGATCGCGCACCGTGTTCAAATGTTCATATCTTGAACAGGAGGTCGACGTCGAGCTGAACGTTGTATCGGCCACAGAACGGTCGTAGCAAAAAAGCTACCATCTGCCAGTCGAGCGTACCGAAGTAGATGTCGGTGCTATACATGGCGCATCGCACAGAGATACGGCGTAGAAAGGGGGACGTCCCTACCCACCCAGGCAGCGCGTGCTTCAAGATTCCGGCCGTACCCAAGATGCAGCACGTATGCAGGTCCTCCGTTTCTTGATGTACAATGAGAGTCTCGAGACTCGGAGGGAGAAACCAAAATCGACGAAGATGGCCGGCATCGATGTGCAAGACTCTGAGCGCGGCTTGTCGAGGAATATTGACGAGACAATTATTAGGCCAAGGAAGTTCCCCAAGATACGTGAGCCGCAGCTCATCAAGCTGCAAGTTTGTTCCTGGTAGGTGCTTGTCGAGAGTCGTAAGCATGTCGGGCCGTTCGGCGTCGGCAGGATCATACACGAAGCTGAAGCCGAGGACACGTAGAGTATCCTGAAGAGCGCAGAGCATTGGTATGAGCTCGGTGATCTCTATCCACGTGAAGGACAGGAAGAGGTGGCGGAGGGCAGGGAAGGTGCGCCTGAGGGAGGGAACGCAGCCGCGGATCTCGTCGCACAGACTCAGGTGCAGAATTCGAAGGCGAGGAAATGAGACATCCGCAGCACTGCAGTCAAGACTGAGCGGCGTCCTCCCTAACTGGCGCAGAGAGCGCCTGGCAAGCGCGTTCTTCGACCAAGTCGTAGTGGCAACCATATTAAGTTCGACTAAGCGTGGTGCTAGGTCCACAACACCGAAGTGGTCGAGAAGACGAGACGTGGCGCCAGATCGAATGAGACAGCGTTCGAGGTTCATGCAAAGCTGAATTATAGTCTTGACAGCGGTTGACAGCGCGCTGTGTCCGACAGCGAGCTTCCCGATCAGAAGCTTTACGTCCAACCCCGGGTTGGGATGCGCGGAAAGTATCTGGGTCTCGCGGGGGAAAATGACCTTCTGTACCAGTTTGGCCAGCGCTGCGTTGCGCTTAATTGTCCTCGAGAACAGGACGCAGGAATCGACGGTGGCGAGGTAGACGTCGGCGTAGAATAGTTCGGCGGCCGTCGCGTGCCACGAACGCGAAACATGCAAGGCGGCGAAGAGAGCTGAAGAGCGAGGGGTAATATAGTTGACATCTATGATGTCGAATCCTGCTGCCCAGGCTGCCTGACCATCTCGTCCAAATGGTTTGACAGCCAGGAATGAGAACACATGCAAGAGGAGTTCGTCGGGGAGAGCTGGACCCTGTGTCGTACCAGCGCTGGCGCTGCCTGAATGATCTCGGCGTCCCCGCATACTGAACATGGTGTCGAGGGAAAATGGCGGCAAGATGGTGGTGGTTGGGGTTTAAGAAGCCCCGGGACACCGGCCCTTGACCGATACCCACGCTTGATCCTTGACGCTTCAGACCACGCACGCTTCACAACTGTACGCCACAGTAACCACAAGAGCTCTTATCGTGATATGCATGACCATTAGACAAGAGAGCGCATCGTCCGGTTACTGGGGCAGATGTGGCAATCGATGGCTACCAGACCACGCAGGTTAATCTTCGATTGACATCTTCCTGAGGAGTGCGATCTTCCCTCCCGCCTTGACGGTCTCTCCTGGGCGCACGAGCAACTTGTCGACTTTGACTAGTGAACTCGCTGTCGGCACGACGTCGTCAGGCAGCCGGACAGCTATCTCGAGCTTCATGGCTTCGAGAATGACGATCTGGAGAACGATCAGCTCATCGTTCAGAGAGCCTGAGAGGACAACACACGAGCTGGGCAGGCTTTAAAAGCGCGCCTTCCACCACCTCAACCTTCCACACGTTCGCGTCGACCGGTGCCTCCACTGCTATGATGGAAGGGTCTACAGTCCTCGGGTGAGTACACTCGCGGCGGCTTTGGCGTAACAAACTCACCATTAACGAGGTCCTCGATAGTGCTCTCGTCAACTCGCAGCCGTAATTTCTCTTCTCTCCACCGAGCCAAGCTCTCAGTCTCGGCGCGGGTCATCTCCTCCTGTGCGATAGCCTGCTTGCTACGGAGCGTTTGAACCTCGTCAACCGTCTCGGCGAGCAGACGGTTATGCTCCGCCATATCGAACGCGACTTCCTCCCACTCCCATACATAGCGCCCAGCCTTGTACATCCTCAACATATCATCCATCTCGTCTTCGCTGACCTCGTAATACGTCAACAGGTCGAAGTCGCGATATAGCCACGGCCTGGTCGCCGCAAAACCGGGTTTCCAGCCAAGCGTATCGAAGCAAGGAACCGTGCGTGAGAGGCACATGTAGCCACCAGGCGAGTCAACGGGATACAGAGACATGCAGCTGCCACCCCACGATACAGTGCCTTCGGGAGTATAAACTCGAGAAGGGTTCATCTTCGGGCAGTTCAGGCGGTGTCGGGGATCAGAGGGCAGACAGACAGTGTTCCCGCAGTAAAAGCCAACGACGACAGCGACGAACGTTCCCGTCAAGAGGATCTCCTTCAATTGCTCGGTGCTTATACTGTTGTTGCGCGCAACGAATGACAGATTGTCTGGAAGGTACGGTGCATGTGGCCGCTGGGTGTCCATGTATCGCTGAATTGCATCGCGCAGGGCCGTCGATTGGAAGGTCATCGGCAGCTTGAATCGGCGGCAGGTGAGCGTCATGCCCGTCAGGTCGCCAAGTTGGTCCTCGAGACTAAGCAGGTACTCGAGCAATCTAGCGCGGGAGAGCTGGCTGCCGTCGTAGAAGAGAAGCAGAGAGGTGCAACACCCCATCGTAGTCGTCAGATGGTCAGCTATCCATGACGGCGTCTTGGAACTGCGTATATGGGATTCAAGAGCGGTAACCCGGCACCGGTGATTCAAGTCAAAGGTTTCCCGCCCATACTCAACGATGAGATGGTCATCACCGCCCTAAAGTAAGGCATAAGCACGTTATCTCTCTCGGTCAGATCTGCTTACCTGTCTGTATGTAACCTCAGGCTGTTGATCACGCTCTGACCGGCGTCCGACCACAGCGTCACCCCAGGTCTGCAACAATGTCGAAGGGGCCCGCGAGTGCGTGTCGAGTGGCTGGACGCCATCGAAGCCTGCCGCGGATGACACGGCTCCTTCGACGCTCTGCAAGAACATCTCGAGTCTCGCACGCGCTTCCAGCGCGTCCTCGAGAGAGACCCGCTCGTATTGCATGCGGTCGCCCGCCTTCAGCTGGCCCATCTTCCACCAATCTGCACGGACAATCGTCGTCGAGCTGACGAACCCGCCGAAGTTGGGACAGTCGACAGGGAATATACACGGATCGTCCCCAGTCCAGTTCAGCGCGCCGATAGGATACCCATACTCGACGAGGTTACTCGGATGCGAGCCTCCCTCGCCGCCGTCCTTTCGCGCCCACCGCGGCACGGGACCCACGAGACGGATACCACTGCGGCTCGCGTTGTGCGACACCTTCCAGCTCGTGCTGTAGATCATGTCGATGTCTTCAGGAAGCAGGTAGCCTTCGTCGTGCGGGCCGACCATGGCCTTGATCTTCCAGTCGGTCGTGTACATCGGGCGAAGGCGCTCCGGCAGCTCGACATTCCCCATGCTCGCAGATCCAACGAGCGCGTCTGGGAGCGGCGCAACGACTTCAAGCTGGTCGCCTGGGGCAAGTTGCCGGCCCTGGTACCCGCCAATACCGACAGACGGCGAGGTACTCTTCGATCCGAAATAGTCGGCCACCGAGGGCAACCCGCCGTAGATGGCTAGGTACGCGCGACAGCCGCCGCCGCCGAGTTTGCCAATCTTGAGGCTCTGTCCGGCGCGCACATACTGCCTGGACCATGTCGGGAATGGCGCACCGTCCAGTGTCGCGTCGACGGTCGGTCCACACAGTGCGACAACCGCTGGCCCGAGGAAGCGCAACTCTGGGCCGGTGAGAGTAATCTCCAGACCGGCCGCGCCGCGCGCGTTTCCCGCCAGTATGTTGGCAAGCTGGAACGTAAGTAGATCCATTGGGCCAGCGTGCGGTATGCCCTTGCCAACCGCGGGACGCGCAGGCAGATCCTGCACGAGAGTGTACGCGCCACCGGATACGACTTCAATGGCATGAGGCGCGAACGCGAAGGATTGTACGAAGCTGGTCAGCGTGTTTCCGGCTTTGATGGCGGGCGAACTGGTGACGGCGGCGAGGAAGGCCATATTCGTTGGCGGTCCGCAGATCTTGGAGTTGGACAGGACTTCCTGCAGTCCTTCTAGCGCTGCCGTGCGAGTGGACGCGTGGACCATAAGCTTGGCGATGAGCGGGTCTGTGTCTCGACGTTAGCGTTCGCGATACGCAACGTGGACGGACTCACCATAATTCGGCGTCACTCGTGAACCAGAAAAGACCCAGGTATCGATCCTCGAGCCCGGAATATCATGCCACTGCACCAGCTGCAGAAGACCAGGGCAAGGAGCGAAGTCCTTGGCCGGATTCTCTGCGTACACTCGAGCCTCGATGGCGACGCCGTTTGGCTCGGCCGTGCATAATGACTGCAGTTCGTGTGCATTCATGCCACCGCGGCCGCCACGCTCGGCGTCCGCTTGACGCAGCATGAGCTCTACAAGGTCGACATTGTAACACAACTCGGTGACGCCGTGCTCGACTTGTAGCCTCGTATTCATCTCGAGGAAGAAGAACTCGCCAGTCGCATCGTCGACAAGATACTCGACTGTACCAGCAGAGCCGTAGTTAACGGACTCGGCCAGATGCAC
>KV426402.1:6977-32904 GCA_001632375.1 Exidia glandulosa HHB12029
GGCGGTAGCGGAAGTGTGTTCAGTCGGAAGGAAACGAGATTGCGAGCTTGGGATACGAGTGTCGATACCGCATCTTCCACGCCATCCCATCTAAGGTCTTTGCTGTTGATGTACCACTCGCGAAAGAAAGTCAGATGTTGACAGAGCTGGAAGAGTTCTGGGTTTTTGGACGCAAAGTCGACGAGGCTGAAAAACGTTTCTGTCTTTGAGACGTATATAGTGCCGCGACACGCAGCTTCAACTGCGAGACCCTGCCGAGCAAAGTCAAAATGGAATGCTACTTGAGTCGTGGAGCCGACCACGTACCGACCACAACTTGCATACAAGCATGCACTGAAGAACAGGCCCTTTAAGACGAGGCGGCGGCTGATCTTCATCATCGCTGGAATCAAAGTGGAGATCCCAGCGAGAATCCTTCTTGTACTCGACACCTCGAGTATAGTCGACGACATGTCGGATGATGAGACCCCATATCTTCTCCCGTACGCCATTTGGAGCATCTGCCATGGGGGTGAAGTTGGGGTGCACGGTACTCGCAGCGACTTCTTGAGCCACAGCCTCTAACCTGTTGAATGCAGTGAATGAGTCTGACGTAGCTGTGCCCATTGGCAGCTGGCAACGCACGCGCTGATGGTCCGCTTTGGCGGAGCAAAGCAGACCATCAACGCACGCGCTGATGGTCCGCTTTGGCGGAGCAAAGCAAAGCTTTTGCTGGGCAACTGCGCTCAGCTTCTCCTTCATGTTCACAGTGAAGCCGTAATCGGTCGCTAGCACTGGCCATCCCACGCGAATGATGGATACCGAGGACCGTTCCGCCAGACGAGAGTAAATGTCCTCGTAGTCGGACCGACCATAGTTGGGCGACTTCTGCGGGACGTTTATCTCTTCGAGAGAGGAGGCAGAGCACAGTGCATCGAAAAAACTCGAGCAGCCAGATGGCAGCTCCGTGTCGTCGAGCAGGATGTCCGCAAGCACCACGACTCGCTGAAGGCCGTTCATTCATAATTATACGGCATACAGAAACAAGACGCGTACCAGTGACTCCCAGTTACTGATGCATTCACATAGGGTCGAGAGCGCGAATCGAACGCCTTTGTTGTCGTTGAAGTAATCCTCGGCGTGACACAGCACCAAGCGCCGCGGCTTCACCGAGTCAAAGAGGGCCCTGTACATCGGCACTACTTTGTCGTCCGCGAACAGTCGCAGATTTAGGCATATGTCGGTGATGTTGGGCGCGAGCTTGAAGATCTTGGGCACGGCCGCGCCGTACCCGCCTTCCACACGCAATTTCTTGATCATCTTCCCGAACGGCTTGTTCTCCTTGAGCGCCGCTGCAAGCGCCTGGGCCTGCGGCGTAGAGCGCAAGACAACGGTCTCGTACAACAGCGGCGTGCCGACGCGCGCCCAGCGCTTGCACACCGCGAGCATCGACGACGAGGACTCGCGCGCCGTGGCGAACGGCGAAACCTTCGCGTCCGTAACCGCAAAGTCAGCGTCGTCAACGGCCAGACTGTGAGCGAGGATTTCAGCGAGCGTTTCGTCCGCGAGCAGGTGCGCCATGGATTGAGTGACAAACAGATAGGAGAGACGCGCTTCGGACCGATCCGAACTACGCGCAAACTCCATTGTTGTCGATGTTGATCCCGACTCGGATACTCACCCGTCTTCCTACCACCGGGGGCATTGACCACCTCTGTTAGAGTCCAACAGACACCACCTCTGTAGGAGACTCTGTAGGTGGGTGGCACTCGGGCAATCCTGCATTGTCTTGATGTCAGATCCTTTGGGCGACCCTCATTCACGGCCGAATGGTCATTTGTGAGACATGGTCTGTACGCTCAGCTACTGAGATGTTCAATCTCAATCTTTGTCTGGTGTACGAAGGTGTCGATGGGCATGTGAGCCTGTGTTCTGCTTCGAGGAAGTTCATTGTCTAGATATTGAGTTCCTATACAGGATCCTAGAACCATTCCCATGCTCTCTAATGATTGTGGAGAAATGCTCTAGTTCGAGTGTCTATCATGTTGGCGCCCTGGAGTGCAGCACGGCATCTGGTACTGCTGTTGTGACTTGGAAAGGTTCACTTAATGTTCCACGAGGCTCAGTTTCCGTTTCGGGAGCAGACCTTTTCCAAATGCATTGTCATCTCAGTGCCACCCACCTACAGAGTTTCCAACAGAGGTGGTCTCTGTTGGACTCCAACAGAGGTGGTCAGTGCCCCCGGTGTACATCCTACGCATTCAGGTGTCCGAGCACCACGCCAGCGTTATGAAGTTACACGTAATGCCACAGTCTCTCAGTGAGTGTGTTGCCGCAGATGATGAGTTCGATTCTCCAGGCCATACCAGAGTTTGGAGAAACCCGACAGGTAGCCTTCACATAACCTATTAGTACCAGGACTAACCTCTCCACCAAAGCGGCCAAGTGTCGAGTCGTCATAGGGAAACTGCCCGGGATTGTTTGGAAGGTTCGACGGTCACGTGCTGGTTGAATGGCAAGTTCTCCCGGCGCAGCCGCTCTTTGCCGCCGTCTTGCTCAACCTCCTGCCATGACCGATTCGAGGGGCCATGCAGCGGGTCCTACATCCTTCCATGACGACGCTTCAACCTTGACTCGGGAACCGTTCTACGTCGTCCTTCCGAGTTCCTACGAAACGCCAGAAGAGTTTCAATTGGAGATTCCAACAAACGGTAACGACGACATCCTCGAACTGACGCATAAGCTACTTGTCTCAGTCGTACATCAAAGCAATCCCCGTCTACTTTGGACCGATGTTGCCATCGAGGTGCGTCGCGATCTCCGTTGCTGCACACGTTTTGAGTTTGCGAAGACGTCTTTCTGGAACCTCTCGCGCAATCACGACGAATGCACTGCGTCCCATTCTCATGCATATCTCAAGAAGACTGTGGGGGACTGTCTACAGCAGATCAAAGCCGAAGTTCAGAAGGACGTCGACGCCGTGGACGCAACCTGGGCGCGTCGGGCATCGCCTCAGGCGCTACTCGCATCGTGTTTTCCGATGGCTGCTAGATCTATCGTCTCGCAGCTGGGACAAGCCCTTGTCTCCGATCACGCGGATACGATTGTGGTACGTCTACAACTGCATCAACTGTTACTCGCGTCGTTGATCCGCGGGGGACATAACAGTACCTCGGTCCCGTTTGTCTGCGCCAGCAAGAGCAGCTGGAGAACAGTCTGGAGCCGGTGCAAGACTGGCTGCGACGACGCTATGTTCTGAACGCCTTGCAACTGCAGTCGTTTGATGACGGCACTGGCGACGCGTTCACGGAGTTGAAGCGATGTATTCTCGAACTCGAAGACGCGGTCAAGCTCTATGAAGACTGGCTGTACTATCACCAATACGCCAGCGACGAGTTCCAGCCTGGACTCTCAGGCGGTCCGGATCCCTTGTGCGACGACGCTGGCTCAGAAGCGTCAGAGGAGACTGCCGTTGCGTATTCTGAACCTGTGAGTTGTGTACCGACCTCTATTCCACGCTGATGTCGATGCGTTATCAGGAATGTCACACACCCCGGCCGGAAGAAGATTCTGGTGAGGTTCACCACGTCTACCATTGGAGATATTATATTCATATTCCTCCTAGAGAACTCGCAACCTACAGGAGACGCCAATAGCACACCTAAGAAAGCGGCCACCAGCCGGGATACAGCGGAAGAGGTAAGCGTTGCTTCCAATTCGTATTCACGGCACTGACACCGTTGCTCGTGGTTCAAGCAGTGTCATCTCGGGCAATCGGCGTGTATGACTCATTGTCACTCAGAGTGAACGTCCGCTTACCTTACCAAGTTCCTGACCTTACGGATGACATTTTCTTCGGCGGGAGTCCTTCCGCCCGCGGTGCATCGTCCGTCGTTCACCGAGGCACACTACATCAACACGACGGAGTGCAGGTACTTCCGGCGTCAGTGCCCCCTTCTCCAGAACTCAATAACTATCCATAGATTGTTGCTGTCAAAGTCGTCCAAGTCTGCGGCCGTGATAGTCATCGTGTTCTCAAGGTGAGTTATATTCGAGTTTCAGCCCCTGCCAGTGATCGCTGACTGTCCCAGCGTCTGAGACGAGAGCTTCATATCTGGAGCCGTCTCAAACATCGCAATATTCTGCCGATCATAGGCATTTATCGCCAGTGGGATGATACCCCGTCCCTGGTTTCGCCGTGGTGCGCCTACGGGAATGTCTGCAAGTATATCGATCGCCAACATGCCGGCGGAGCACCCTCCCAAAGGATCACTCTGACCCTAGACATGGTACTTGATTGGATACCGGTGCGCGAGAGCCGTTCTCATTTCGTCCTAGCTCGACCAGCTGTTAGAAGCTCTCCGTTACCGTGAGTCTCTGACAAAATTACGGACGGGCACAAGTCTAATACCTGGTGAACTACAGTGCATGAGCACGAACCGCCGATAGTACATGGAGACCTTAAAGGAGTGCGAATCCACTTCCTGACGCTTGATACTTACTGATCGCTCCGCTGCATAGGACAACATCTTCGTCACCGACGACGGCGTCCTCCAACTCAGCGACTTCGGCCTCTCGCGCACGAAGGGCCACGTCGGGTCTCTCAATCTCGAGTCGTCCAACTCAGATGGACGCGGAACAGTACGCTTTATGAGTAGAGAGCAGATCGATCGCCCTGCCGCGACAGTGCATAGCGACATGTGGGCGTCCAGTTGCGTCTTCGTCGAGGTGATACACATCGCCCTTGAACCGCAGGATGTATACTGACACCTATATATTACCTGATTACCCATCAATCATTGGGATTGCTCCATGTCGACATACCCAATGGACATTGAGCTACATAGATATGCCCTACCCAGCGATATCTCTGCAATAACTTGTCTTGGGAGAAAGCTCTGTGGCCCACTGGGCACGGAGGCTGAGCGGACCCAGAATACCAGCCAGGGACCGGCTGCATGCTGACCCCGCATGCGTCATCACTGTCAGGCACCTGCCGGCACCGTCTGTCATCTGTCAAACCACCTCTCGTCGTCGCCGCCGACGACGAGCACCATTTCTCACTCAATAATAAGTCTTTTCACTCCAGAGAAAATACGGAAAATATCAGAAAATTTCAGGGAGTTCAGATATGCAAGTAGATACAGCGGGACTACTACTCGTCACTGTCCTCACCCGAATCCTCCTCTTCCGAGCTGTCATCAGCATCCTCCCCCTTCTTCCTGCGCTTCCGCTTGGGCTTCGAGCTGCCCTTGCCCTTCTCTTTGGTGGCGGCGGCCTTGCCGGTTGTTCTGATGTTGGGCCCGCGGGGCTTGTCGGCGTCGCAGCGGCGCTGGCGTTTGCGCGATGGCGCGACCCCGGGATCCTCGCCGTCTGCGGGCGGCGGGACGATTTCCCACTTGACCGTCTGGTTGATAAGGCCGTTGTACATCTTGCGCACGTTGTCCATGCCGAGCTGACCGGGGTTCTTCATCGGCACGTCCCAGCCGACGAGCCGGACGCCATGCGTCGCGACGATGGCGGCGTCGTACGACTTGTAGTTCATCGTGACGCTGGGCGGCTCGGCGGGGTAGCGAGTCGCGAGGATATCATCTAAAAACGGTGTCAGCAGGCTGTGCGGGTGGGTGTGTGCGCGCGCGCGCGCTCGTACGCACCGAGTTTCGCCTGCACGAGCGAGCGGACCTCGTTAATAAGTTGCTTGGCGTTGGTTGGCGCCGTCGCGAGGCCTTGGAGGGTTGTTAGTAGCCGTCACAACGCATAAAGACGCCTGTACTCACCACTCGGGCCGTGGATAGTCCACATCTCGAGCGCGCGCGCGAGCTGATCCGTGGTCTTGCCGAGCGCGACGTTGACGAACTTCTCGGTGCCTTCGTCGCAGAAGATGTACGGCGGCATCGTGAAGAGGATGTCGGAGCGGCAGGCGATGAGAAGCGAGCGCACGCCCGTGCGCGTAAACAGAGTGTCGAGCTGGGGGTGCAGAAACGGAATGAGGTGAGCAATGCGATGCGCACGCGCGCATGGGCGTACCTCAACGCTGGCGCGCTTGAGCGTGCTCGCGGCGTCCTGTTGCTCGCCCTTGCGGTTCACGCGCTTGTCGCGCGACGCGCTCTCCTTGTCGGCCTCGTACTCGGCCCACCATTTTGCTTGCTCGTCGGCGGGGCGCGTCTTGTAGCTCCTGCGCTCGCGACTGATGATCTCCTTGATCTCCTGAAGTCGTTTCTTGCTGCCGTCGGGCAACTCTAGTAAGAACGGATGTCAGCGTGGTAACGGCTTCGAAACGGGTGCAGCGACTTACCCGCATTGATCTCCTTGGCCCGGAAGTGAAGGTACACGTCGTAGAGACGCGTCTTCTGGGTGCGCCGGAGGAACCGCGAGCTCTTCGAGCCGCCGTAAAGCTGGCCGCGTACCCAGGCAGGCGTCCTAGGAAGATGAACAGCACATTAGCGTTGGGGCACGAGGATAAGACAGAAATCATACCTGCTGAATTCCGTGGCGATACTGTCGACCTCGCCTCTCAGATACGTGACGACGGCGTCGAGGCGAGTCTGCAGGTCGTTGGCCTGGGCTTTCTTCAAGCGGCGATATCCAGGCGGGAGCTTGGCGCGGCGGGTCTGCCTCAGAAGGTAGCGGCGGCGCCACATGAGTCGGTAGACGCTGCTGGGCGCGTGGTGGGAGTAGGAGGAAGACTTTGGTTGAACGGCCTTCACCGAACCCAACCAACCTCGACCCACCGGAGGCAGAACTCACTCAGAAATGAAACCTCAGTCGGACACAGTCACACAGTTTTGTTATCAAGAGGAAGAGATGCATTCAAGATAAATTTATATACATTGTTCACCGGCCACAGAGCACAACATACCATGCTCTCCAGCCGGGGACTCTACTTGCATTCCCGAGGCAACCTAAAGAAGGGTTAATAAGGAACTGAGAGCTTGATGTAAATAGAAACTCACTTCTTAGACAATAAGGCCCATGCCTTGATACATGTCTTCAGCGGCGGCGGCGGCGAGCTTGAGGGCATGGCGGCCGCACAGCCCGAGCTTGAGGAGCTTCGCCATCATGACGCTTGCGTCGCCGCGGGATGCGCGAAGCGCCCTGAACGCCTCTTCGCGAGACGCGCTGTCCGGGAACTGCAATGCGAGCTGGACCGGGAGGCCGGGCGTGAGCGCGCCGCGGCTGTGACGCGCCGCGCGCTCGAACGCGTCTTGCACGTCCGCGGACAGCTCCGGATCCTCGAGCTCGTCCGCGCATGCGCTGCACAGCGCGGTGTTGTCGCCGCTCGCGTGCGGCTGCGGCGAGAAGATGTCGTCCTCGTCCTGCGGCATGGTCCGGCCCGCACGGACAGGCTCAGAGGCCGCGGCGGATGCAGGGGTTGGAGGGGCGGGTATGGGTGCGGCGGGGGTGGGGACGGCGGGAAGCGGGTCTCTTGCCGGCAGGAGAGCTCCCAGGCGACGAGCGGCAGTGGGCGTGAGGGGAACGCACGTCGACTTGGTCCAGTTCTCACGGCCCGACTCGACGATGCGCTGGCCGTAGCGCCGGACGTGCTCCACGGCGATCTTGTCGACGAAGATCTGCTTCATGGCGTCAACCGCGTCCTTGAAGTCGGGGAGGACCTCGCCGTGCTGAGTGATGGACCGCGAGATGTGGAACTCAACGGCGAGGTCTTGCGCGCCGCTGATGGTGTCCGCACGCGTCTCCGGGCGGACAGATGCGATGATGGTCAGCGAGTTCGTTTGGCGGTCCATGAGGGTAGCCTGCGAAGCAGGCGTCAGGACCATGGCGGGTGCGCACGAGCGGTTGTTGGACTCACCTGCGCAACGAGGTCGATGGTGCCCAACCGGAATACGACGCGGCGCTCGTCGATCTCGTCCAGGTAGTAGCCATGGAGGCCACCCTGCTCGCGCAAATCGTCGCGCCCATCCTTGAAGAAGCGTGTCGCGTCAGCGGCACGAATCGCCGCGATTTGGTCGTAGGTGAGCGGCACGTTATGGCGCTGTCGAAGGGCGATGAACTCCTCGAGCTGCTGGGGCGAGAGGGGAACTCCCCGCTGCGAGCCTGGACGAGATAACGCTAGATGTGGGTTAGTACGGTTGATGGAGTGAAGGTGCGTTGCACGCACCTTCGCGAATCGTCGCAGCCTCGCCGTCGCTGAGTCCCGCAACGGTAACGGAGACGTCGAGCGCGAGTGCGGTGTTTGCACCGCGTCCGATGCGCTTCCCGCCATGCGCTGTCTTGATGAGAGCCTTGAGGGCGGGCAGAGTGGCTGCCTTTGCCGCGGGCGTGTTCGGCGCGCTGAACGGCCGAGCAGCATCGGGCGGTGCGTCTGCGGCGACGGTACCGCTGCGGAGCACGGAAACGCGGCCGATGGGGGTGCCCTGTGGAGGAGGCTGCGTGCGGGAATGAGACGGGGTGGGCGGCGGGTTGTTGGTCGTCGCGCGCGCTCTGTTCTCCTCGTTCTTCCGCTCCATGAACTCTGTCATTCCGTCCTTCCACGCGGGGGAGTCGGGCGGGGGAAGGTTGGCCAGTCTCGCCTTGGTGGAGTGAGTGCGCGCGTGGCTGGTCGTGTCTGTGCGACTTTGCGAATACGTGGGCGGTGGGGAGGAGTGCTGGGCCTATAAGCGTGAGCAAAGGTCGCAGAACACGAAATTGAGGATGCGCGTACCATATACGCAATCTGTGGTGGTGCAGATTGCACGTCAAGGCGTGCGGCGCGAGACGATGGTGGTGGGCGCGGGTCAACCAGTTGGACGGTAAATGCCGAACCCAACCACCGTCCTCATACTTGGCACACAGACATGTCTGCACGGTTTCACTAGATTGTAACACATTAGATCTACATTAAATGGTATTTGAATGGCTGCTGCAAAGTTTCAACCTCGCCCCATACCAGTACACAATGCAGGATGCACTCGACACTTCGACTCAACACAGAGCATTCTGCTCGCCTGGAGCAATATGGGCTTTACGCAGCTATCTCCTGAATGTCTTTAGTGGTACATTATCGCATTCTGGGGGTCCGTTAAGCAATTGAACTTGAGCGACAGAAGGAGTGTTCAAGGTCACTTCGACTCATTACCAACACACACACATGCTATTGCGATGCGAGAGGAATATCTCAGAGCGTGAGACTTCGTGAGGTAAATTTGACAAGATTAGTCGACCTAGTAATTGTATGGGAAAGGTGATATGTAAAGAGTATCCTCCTGTGAAACCTCGCTGGCTTTCGAGGTCTCGGCAACACCGACTTCCTCTTATCGACAGCTCATCTGCTTTGTGTCCTCTGATACACTCGGAATATAGTAATAGTACCTATACTAGTCATTCCAGCCTGTGAGATATGTCTTAGAAGGCCATATGGCCTGGGAATTGCTGTTAACAGGCCAATTTGTCGTCTCCGCTCTTTTCCACACTCATAGACATCGTTCTCGGACTGTATTATGGATTGTAAGACTAATATATTGAGTAATGAGCAGAGCTAGGGGCGAGAACTATTCTACTTCTGCGAGGAAGTCATGCAAACGGCCGAGTTCTTCTTCTACAAGTGCATCCAAAGCGTCCAAGTCGTCCTGCTGACCCTCCTGACCTCCCTCCACCTGCGGGAGAGATAGAACATTGTCTTGCGGGCGTTCAACCGCCTGTGCACCAATGCGGGTACCCGGCACAAGACAATCGCTGAATCCCGCGTGAACCGCGAGTCGCGCAAGTCGGTCGCGATGCACGGTATTGACGCCCATTCGACGCGCTGCGTGCAGGCGTACCTCGTGTGCCAGGAGGGCGTTAGATTCTTGTAGGCGGGCGTAGACGCTCTCGAAGTGCTGTTCCTCGTCGTGCATGGCCGTAACGAGGCGTCGCGTTTCGACTCGGCAACGGAGAAGTTCCTCGCGAGCGCGCGCGAGCTTGTAATACTTGACGGCCATGAGACGATTCGTGGGGTTCGCCCAGGGCTTCTCGCGAACGTCGCCTGATCGCGAATGACGCAAGAGCTCGAATTCCTGGAGCTCCGTCCACTCCATAAGCATGGCGAAGTCCACCGTCGGCGCTGGCGGATTCAGCGCCTCAGCGAGCGCGTTGTACTTCTGTACCGCGGTACGAATCGCCTGCGACCTGGACTTTAAGCCCTTGCCGATCGCCTGGCGCAACTTGTAACCTGCAATGTGTGAGTATATGATGATATGACCTAAAAGAGACGCACCTGTGCCGAAAGTGTGCGTCTTCGCCAGCTCGAACATGCGTTGAACCATCAGGAGCTCAAGCCTGTCGAGCGCGCGCCTCCAATCACGCTCGGCCATGCGTGCGAGCGCATCCTGGTACTCGCGCGACGAAGTTGTCCAGCGCACGTCAATCTTGAGCGCCTCCTCAAGCGAGACAATAGCGGTGGCCGCCTTCGTGTAGCGGTCGTACGCATCCATGCGTGCCTTGTGCAGCTTCTCGACGGCCTTGGGCGAGAGACGCTTCGCGGCGATCTCTTCTTCGCTTGGCGGCCGCAGACCGTCCTTGAAGTCGGCGTGTTTTGCAGTGAGAATTGCCCTGTAAAGAGATCAGCATCCATTCAATGCATTCCACAGCCACGTACTCAGCGTCTGCGAGGTCCCCAAGAAGCGTGATGTAGTCCATCACGAGGGTAACCTCCTCGGGCTCGGACTTGAGGCTCTCGAGGTATTCCTTCTCGGCCAGCCTCCAGCCCTCGATCTCCTCGTCCGTTATGCCTGTCGTCTCCTTGAACTTGTTGACAACGGGCTCCAACTCTTGTATTAACCGCTCGGCCTGCACAACATTATTGTACAGAAAGCGACCTGGAAAGGCGTCAGAGAAGAAGTCAGCATGGACGGAACAGACGTACTAAGCTCGGAATACTTATCCGCGTCCCACTGGCGCATACCCATGTCGACCGCTTGCAGCCAGTGAAAGTGAGACGCGTGGCGCACAACACCACCGATTCCGTTCAGCCACGAGAAGAACCTCTCGCAGGTTTCGAGGTCTTCCAGACCGAAGCCGCGACGGAACAGCGGGTGCCCGCCTAGCTGGCACAGGCGATTGTGTCCGTACCCGTGGAACGAGTTCACGCCGCACTGAATGGACGCCTCGCGCGCAGCGGCGCCAAGCAGCTCGCTGCGCTCGAGAGTGCCCTGGAACGCGCAGCCGATGTCGTAGCCGCATTCCTTGCAGCGCATCCCGGCCGAGATCATACGCGCGATGATAGACAAGGGGTATTTGGCCCTGCAAGAAGCGCGTCAGCATGGACATGGAAGAAGTCTAAACGGGCTCACAATTCGCCGCTGCGAATCATCTCCGCGAACCATAGTACCAATCCGTGTCTGCAGACGCAGACGAAGACCCCCGTCTGGTCGTACATGCCCGGCGCCGTCTTGTGATGCTCTGCCTTGGCGTTCTTCCAGCGATGCGCGCACACCGAAGGCTTTGGCGCGTCGTCCCCGGGCTCGCCTGGCTCGTTGAGCGTCACCCACGACGATGGATCGATGTCGGACACCTGCTTCTTGCTCTGCATCATGTCAGCGTACGCCCGACTGCGTAACAACACAAAGCTCACCGCCTTCGTGGGTATGACCCGCTTCTTGACCTCGTTCGCGTAAAGATCGACCTCCTGCGGCGCAATGCGGTAGTCCGTGTCGAATACACGCCCATCCGCGAGACCAGCCGCCGCGCTTCGTTTCATGGCTGTACCACCATCCATCGCAAGCTGTCCGTCGATCTCGAGCGGCGGCTCGTCCTCCAGCTGACGCGTCTTTCAGTAAACATGTCGTACGGTGCAGGCGCGCACGTACCTTGTAACTGCATGGCGCACACGCATTGAGCGCGCGCCAGTTCGGGCCATCGTGCCCGAGCGCCACATCCAAACGGTGTTGTACCTCGCGCTGGACCGCGAGGTACATATCAAACGCGAGCGCGAACTGCTCGCGTAAGTACGGTCTGTAGTGGCACTGTGAATCGTAAGCTGAATGTTGAGTAATGCGAGGTTAAAACGTACCATGTACTTGTCACACAAACCGCGAACGAAGGGCTGTATACCGAGCCGCGGCGCGTGACTGCGTACACGGTAATACAGCTCGAGGATACCCATCGAGATGGCGACGGATGGGATGACGGGCGAGCAGGGCATCATGCCAGCGCGGATGACAGAGAGCACAGGGTGCTCGCCCGCGGCCTGTTCGACGCGCCAATCACGCTGGAAGTCTGCATACGACGTCAGTGTTACGCCAATAACGACAGAAAAGCGCGCACCCGTGTCCCGTATCGCTGCTACCGTGAACCAGTCGCCGCCAAGAGGTATGGAGGGGACGGTGGGCGGCTGAGTTGTCCCGGTGTGCTGAGGCGGGTCAAGTGCGGCACGCTCTGCGTCGCGCCCTGCCTCATCGTCGCGCGCAACGTCCATACCGTCGGCAGGCGGGTCGTCCGTCACATCAGCCGCGGCTGTGGCTCGATTCTGGGCACCGGTTGGCCCGTTGTGCACGTTGTTGGGTTGCTCGCGCTCGCCGTGCTTCCAGGCCAAGTACGCGTCAACGGCCTGGGGCAGGAGCTCGGCCCAGGCGTCGTCTTGCTTCTTGATCTGTTCAGCGCGCGTGCGGGTGTCGATGCGGGGCTTGTATGGTAGGCTGCATTGCAGCGAGTTCAGCGTTGCGGGTAATCGCAGATAAACGTGCTAAACGTACCTGGAAGGCACAAACGTCCCGACGCCGCCAGCTTGCACGCTGTCAGGTTCCCCGTTGCCGGCTGCGGCACCCGCAAGCGGATCGGGGAAGTCGAACGCGGAGAAGTCTTCCCATTCGTCGTCGGCAGCGCTTTCATCACGGTCGCGCGGCTCCTCTGCACGCTTGCGACTGTCCAGGAGATCTAGCGCGCACTGGTGAGCGCGATGTCGCTGCAAGACAGTTGAGATACGTACCACCAAGTATCTTGCGGCGCTTTGCTTCGTGCTCATCGCGCTCCTTCACCGCCGTGGCCATACTGCGTACCGTACGGCCAGGCTTGGGCGGCTGGTTCTGGTCATGGCTCGCTGCCGGCCCGCGAGCATTGAAGCGTGTGACCTTTGAGGAGAGCGTAGACGCCGCTTTCCGCCCGCGGTTCATGTTCAAGACGCGGTTGGGTCGGACCTCGAACACGCGTCCTCACGTGCATATCGTGGTAGGGCAACACTAGCGCTTCTCGCGAAGTTGTACATAGCATAATCGAACAGAGGTGACTTTTCTGAGCATTATGATATTTTACACGGATTTATTTGAAGCCGAGAAAGGGCAAGAGTGCTGCTCGTCGTCGGCGGCGACGACGAGAGGTGGTTTGACGGATGACAGATGGTGCCGGCAGGTGCCTGACAGTGATGACGCATGCGGGGTCAGCATGCAGCCGGTCCCTGGCTGGTATTCTGGGTCCGCTCAGCCTCCGTGCCCAGTGGGCCACAGAGCTTTCTCCCAAGACAAGTTATTGCAGAGATATCGCTGGGTAGGGCATATCTATGTAGCTCAATGTCCATTGGGTATGTCGACATGGAGCAATCCCAATGATTGATGGGTAATCAGGTAATATATAGGTGAGCATAGCGCGCGTCAGAGAGCGCTGGAGTGTCCAAGAGTCGGGCGGCAGCGATGAGTTTACGCTTCGCTAGCGACATAATCCGTGCACGATCTCTGTGATGCAAATACCGGTACGTCTTTACGGAGTCGTGAGTAGGCTCGTGCAGGAAGCCAGTGTCTCGGGCACGGCCGGACGCTGTTGTACACGAGGGGGTGTTCCCACACAAGTCAACTGTATCGGGGTGTTGTGGACATTGCAGACACCTGTATTAATGATCCAGCGACGTAAGAAGGTGCTAGCGAGATGAATAAGGGAACGAACCAGATGCGCGAGCCGATGATTCGACGGCCGCAAGCACTGCATTCAAAGGTTCTGGTCTCGGCGTGAGCACACGTAAATTGTATCCTGCAGCCCCTTACCCATGCCAAAGTCTGCCGATCTCGTTGTCGTCCTCTGTAAGAGGAACATCTCGATATTTCAAGGACGAGACCGAGAACGGGTTCGGGGCTTTGGTGACCATCATGGCTGACAGATCCTCAGAGAATTCTGCGAAGAACTCTATCTTGTTCCTCGTTTCTTCGTCTTCAAGCAGGCACGAGAACTTCGCTGTCTGTTAGTGACCTCTTCCGCAAAAGGACGGCAATGTACCATTCCATTGCACGCCACTCTTAGCTCTATGTTTGGATCTCGATTTTGGTTTCGGAAGCTTGCTAAACGTGCGATGTATGTAAGCAATGAGTTGTATCCCGCACCACAAATCTACTTGCATCGTAGACTGGAGAAACGCCGACCGACTTCCCGCATGATTGTGTAAACAGAGTCGATCGCATCCCATAGTTCATCTCGGCCTATTGGCAAGTCACACGCGTATTGAATGATTGAGAGATGGTGGTTTAGGACCAGAAAAAGGAGCGGTAGAACAAACTGCAATCATGTGACTGGATGTCCATCGCGCGTAATGGGGATGACTCACATGTTCGATACGGCCTCCCTTGGTGATTAAAGCAAGGGTGGAAGAATCGTCTATATTCCATCGGAACGACTCGAGTTCGCCTTCGAGACATGCCTGCTGTTCAGACGTGTGTCCGATGAAATGTCGCAGCGTATTAGAGTCCGGGGCCAAGTCCGCATTCGTCAGGACACCGTGAACAAGCAAGTCGACGTCCCTGAGGACACCGAAACGGAGATAGGCGTCAATCAAGTCGCGGTTGGGGGGGAGGGATAGCGCAGGTAACGTGGTCATTTTGGCACGGATGCACGCAATCATGAAGGCGTAGTATCTGCACGTCAATGGAAAGCCTACGAGGGACGGCTTCAGCATACAGCCTGAGAAGAGCGATGCTTTGAAGAGAGGTCGTACCGGCTGACCAGAACGCGAACCATTTGCTTAGCGGCCAGTCATTTGGACGTTGAAGCCCAGTAGCGCCACCGCCGCCGGCAGTGAAGTCGTTGATCTCACGAATGCTAATCCAACCGCTGTCATCTGCATCGAGAGCTTCGACAAGAGGGCGAATGCGTGAGATCGAGATGTACTGCGCGGCCCATGTGTCGCCCGCTTCTAAGGTATTAGACGCTGAGTCGAGGATTTTGGGATCAGGGTGCATGAAGTAATCTTGAAGCGCCACGACGAAGTGAACGGCTGGTACGCTATCCGCTGTCCAGTGCTTGACAACGTGAGCGATGAACCGAACTTTGACTTGGAAGAACGCACCATTCGCCGCCATATCTCCCCGATATTCTACGAACATAAACCTAAGCGTGGGTCGACGAAGAAACTAAATTGACTCACTGGGTCATTAACGGCTTTCCACACATCAGCCCCAACCGCCTGAACCGTTCTTTCGGCAGCTTGGTTGACGGTTGTGACCATGGACTTCTCGATGTATACCTTCATATTCGCAATGATATCCACGATCTGCTTCTCCATCTCGCTGGAAACGGCCTTCTTGAATTCCTCGATGCGTTCGATACCGGCCCACTTGGGTTCTCCCAGGTCATTCTCCCGCTTCCAATGATAGAACAGTTGAGAGATGATCTAATGAAGACTCGTCAGTTCCTCCATAACTGTGTGCATAGTGAAATACGCACATCTTCGCTGATCTCTCCACCTGCCTGCAGCAGGGGTCGTGCAATATCCAGCAGATTTCGCTCCTTCGCGTTCTCGCCTGCGCGCAGGAGCTGCTCCAGCTTACGATCGATTTCGTCTACCTTTGAGCCTATGTTATTGAAGGTCACAAGGATCTCGATCTGGAGGGCTTCGTGTAGTTGATCGCTTGCCGTGCGGAACGCGTTGATTTGGGCCTGGAGCTTCTCAGCCCAGCCGGTCGAACGAATGGTTTTCACTGTAGGATTTGTTCAGTTGAGTGTTCCAGCATATGGTGGCGTGGCAGACTAATGAGTGACTCTGCCGCGTAAGCCTTGCACGTTGCTCGACACGTGTGGATCTTTTCAGCGATCTCCTGGAGTGTTCCTTCGAGCAATTTCGTCTGTATGCGTTCAATCTGGACGCTCGTCGCTAACCTGTATAACAGTCAGATGAGCTGGGGTTGTGAACAGAATTGCTGAGGGTTCCCACGTCAGGAGGACTATCGCAGTACCGGGATCGTCAGCGGAGAGATGGTATTAATGGCACAAAGCTCACCCATCATCATATGAACCATGGTCATATAGACGACTTGTAGTTTTCGGTTGTTCTCTTGGCGCTTGAGCGTCATGCGTACGGCGATTCTGAATGCCCCGACTGCGACTGTACGAATGTCCAAGCCCGCATCAGAAACGTAGAATGCGTCCTCTGCACATGCACAGTGGTAGGAAAAGTGACGCGTACCGCCGATGATGGGATGCAACTTTTCCACGGCCTCAAGTAGGCCCACGACCGTTTCGAGCCATTCTTCCAGCGACGCGCTACAGGAATCGAATGCAGCGAGGGTGATGTCAAGCTTGATCATCTTCTCGAGATCCGCCGCAACAGCATCCATGACTGCCTGACAGTACCTAGCAAGTCCCTCTCGAGGGAGATCCTTGTAAGTAGTCATCCGAGCGTTGCGACCAAGCAGAGGTTGCGTGGCTGGTTGAGAGACTTCGGGGCCCGAAGGAACTGACGCGAGCGACAACGTGGTCGCAGACGAGGAGACTACCGTTTGCGGCGGAGCTTGGGAAGGAAGACTGACGCCGAAATCGACTTGCGCGTTCTTATTGCCTGCGGATGCCGAGACGGAGGCGTGAACGGTTGGGGAAGAATCGGGCTGTGAAGTTGCCGAAACTGCAGCGTCTGCACTACCCGCAGGTGGTGCAGGTGAAGACGGGATATCGACGTCCACTTCGACGAGTGACATGTGCGGAGCGGACTCGACGTTGCTACTGTCGTCTTGCCCATTAGGCTCTTCGTCCGGGTGATCAGTTTCGACATGTTGAGCGTGTGGGATCGGGATGCTGTCAGGTTTACGCCAGCCTGTACGCATTCCCGCCCATGCGCCCTGATGGTCAGATATTGTGAGGTCGGCAAACCCGACAGGCCGATCCACAGACGCACCTTCAGACGCTTGCGGAAAGAGGGCGACTTCACAGTCTGCGCGGGCTGATGATGATGATCCATGGTGGGAGCGCGAGAATGATGGACCTGGGCTCGTCTCGTATAAGTCCCCACGGTGACTATACGACGTGGTACGGAAGAATCGTCCCTGCAGAAGCTAGAAGACTCGGAAGCAGAGATGCAGCCAGACTGGTCGACAGACATTCAGTTTGCGCTTCACCAGGAAGGCGTGCAGGAGGTGCTGCGAGATGTCAAAAGCGGCTGAGTCTCGACGAATGTGTACACGCGCAGTCCGCGTGCGTGACAGGTTCGGCCCGCAGAATGGCGCGTTGCGGGGAGTCTAGTACATGCAGCACCCGTAAGTGCCATAGCATCGGCGGCGAGACGTAGAAGGCCATTTCTTACGGAAAATTCTTCAAGATCTCGACCCAGACAGGTGCTTCAACCTGACTACGCGTCGCAAGGAAGATACCACGAAATCCCCCCAGATGGAAAAGCGGTGCGTCCGCCACGTGTGTTCCTCGAGGAAAAGGATGCTCGTCCATGTCCTGGCTTGTGCCTTGAGTGACGAGAACGACGCCGTTGGCCCGCACGTGCGCGGCGTAGCCGGGACGAAGATGCGGAAGATGCCGCGCGCGTGTTTCTCTCCGTTCCCTCCCCGACCATGAATACCGGTACCCTGCCGTCTTAACATACCAAGAGAGAACGCAGAATATGCATACGAGTGTGGATGGCTCGCGCCTTTGGGACTTGATGCAGGCATCTGGTTATTCCGAAGCAATTATTCTTCCGGCTGACAATTTGCACCCATTGGACTGCAGTATCTCAGGCGAGCCGTGCATGTTAATGCTTACCTGGCCTTCTACTGCTTTATTTGATACGCAAATTTGCCAGTCTAGGCTATGATCCTGCACTACTGGCGATATTTGGGCTCAAGACTCACGAACACTTTTCCCGAGTCGGACGAGCCTCTCGCTCGGCCTCCACAAATCCTCCGCCGCGTTCTCCTACTTCACACCTGCGCCCGCTGGGTTGGCGATAATTCGGCAGTCTTCGAGCATGGCACCGCTGTACAGCGCTCTTAGAGGCTCCAGTGCCACAACTCCATGACCACGCTGATTCACTGCCGCCGTTCCACTGGCTACGCCCGTCGTTGCAACTTGACCTTCAAACCTAACCGTTGCTTAGTGCTGGCGCCCTGCGCTGCACGCTTCTAGGAACTGCTGCCCCCGTACAAGCTTTTCCAACTGCGCAGAGTCTGGGGTCACTTGCGATATATCCGGCTTTCAGGACCTTTGCTGTAACTGTCCTGGATTCTCCATGTCTCTGCAACCAAGTAGGACGGGTCGGATTGATTCGACTCACTGGCTGTGCGGTGTCTTCTCGACTTCACTGGGGACGATTGACTGCCCCGATAGTGCCCATGTGTCGCCGAACTCAACTGTCGTTGTCGCTCAGCCGACTTACAATACTGTACTCGCCCGACCGAAAATTCAGTCACGCGTCACAGGCCGACCTGAATTGAATTATAAGTGCGTGACGTCACGCGTGCGCGGCCCTCTTGAATTATGAGCTGGATGGGCGCTAAAACGGGTTCGGGTGTATTCGGAAGCAATTTCGGGCGCTGCGCGAGCCTTAGAGCTAAGGCTCGCGGCCGCGCACCCGTATAATCATCATTCCGCCCTGCTGTATCCTCCGCAACACGTACTAAACCAATGTCTAACCATTTGCTATCCATGAGCATCGATTGTGCGCACAGGCTGCACGAATTGCCCGTCAGATCCTCAGTTCTACAATAAATAGCACAATTAAGACGGCCCAGAGAAAGTGATTCGTTGCAGAGCAGTATGATTTACAAGAATGGATACAACACCAACAATCTAGCCCAAAACAAAGAGGTGAAAGGACAGGATACGGCCAGGAGAGTCATGGGAAGCGCGCGGAGGGCAAATGGGCAGGACTTTGCCCTAACTCAAACCCGTCCGCGGCAGCTATTCTCGGTCCGGCGCCCGTATCTTATCTACAAGTGCAAAGTCAGGGCGCAGCGCGCAAACAGTTTACCACCACTCTTTCTCGTCGTTATAGAACCCTGCAGGCGGCCGCGCACGCTTTGAACGACGCTCCTCGCCGCTATGGTCGTCGCTCTCGTCGTCGCGCTTCCGCTTCCCGGACGACGTCCCCGCCTGGCCTGGAACATCCATTGCCGTGTCGCCAGGCTCTGCGGCATCATCAAGGTCGTCTGCATCACTGGCGCGATCGTCAAACTCGTCTTCGTCGGGTACTTGCTCTGCGTTCGCGCTACGGTGCTTTGCAACACGAGCATAGCCGCGCTCCAGGACACAGGTAAGGCTTGCGTCACTGGCGTCATCCTGCGCTGGAGTGAACGTGCCCTCGTCGTCGTCCGTGAACTCATTGTCCTTTCCGAACAGGTACTGCCACAAGTCCGGCTCAAATTGCTCAACGTCCTTGAGCATCTGGCGTGCGTCGCGGCTGGTTAGGCTGGTCTGCGACAGGTTGAATGGCCCAACGCGACAATGCTCAAATGCCTACGGTGCGTCAGATACTTTGCTTCGTTTCATGCTGTATTGATAATCCGTACCTTCCGAACAATCGCTGGGTCGTTCATCTGGTGGTACGCGTGCACGAGCCAGGCCACCGATCGATTGCGCAGTTCAGCGACGCCCTGCTCGAGCTTGATATCCTCGGGACGCTTCTTCTGCTCCAACGCAGAAACGGTCTCGGCTACGACATCCGCATGCTGGCACTGGCGTACTACATGCTTGAAGCCGCGTTGAATGCCGACATCGCAGGGTTGCCAGATACCGGTGCAGCCGCCCGGGACGTAGTCAAGCAGGATCCATGGGTACGTCGTCTCCATCCAGGCTCGGAACTCTTCGGAACGATGCACTGACCAGCAATCGAGTTGGAGCAGGCACTCTTGCGCAGGATCAAGTGCGAGTCTGTCTTTGGCCTGCTGGAAGTACGGCGCGAGGATGAGCCTGGCGTAGTCCTTCATGGTCTCGAGCGTGCTCCAATACGTCTTGCCGCCCCAGGTGAAGTGAAAGCCGAGTGCCTGTGCTTCAGCCCAGCGCGGCGAGGATGGAGACGGAAGCGACAGTTTTGACTGGCCCTTGTAGATTATCTGGAATGGCAACAGAGCCCCAGATGCAGATACACCGACGAGCGTTGTGAAAGCGCGCTTCTCGTCGACCCCGAAGACTGCGACCTGCTTGGCGCCGAGCGGGTCGTACGTGCACTTCCCGTTGTCCTGCAAGAGGTTCTGGGTCTGGTCAATGTTGACCCGCAGCTCCGCAGGAATGGAGTAGTCCCGTATTGCGCGTGCCTCGCGGAGGAAAGAGTACCGAAGCTTTTCCTCGAAGTCGCGAGGGACCTTCTGAGCTGCACGGGTTGCCATACGCTTCACGTACTGGACCTCTTTGGCAACGAGTTTGGCGACCCAACGCTCGGATGCACGGAACGGTAGACCATCGCGAGTGCGCTGAGCAAAAATCGTAGGCTCATCGTGCTCCATGTAACCAACGCAGATTCCGCGCATGTCGCGAATGCTCAAGCTGATACCGGCTGCTCGTAACGCGGCGAACTGGTCCTTGATGCGTTTAAGAAGTGTTGGATAGCGCGCCTAGATCCAGATGTAAGTTGGAGCTCGCAGTTTGGGCTGCTAAGGGAGTACGTACGAGGATATTATAGCGCGTAACTTGTCCGCCAGGACGCACCCCATTCTCCTCCACTTTCCGCAGCCAATCTGCGTCCCATTTGGGACGATCACCTTTACGGTCGATCATCTGGCCTATGACCTGCTCGCTTATGCCGAGGAAGAAGGACTCGTTCCTCTGGATGAGGAGCCTCCTGATCTCACAGGGGCGCATCTTTGGACGACATGCCTCGCCAGCCTCGCGTATCAGCTGCCACAGATGTGGTGCGGCCCAATTCGTCTTTGGGGTGCGCTTCCGGACGACGGGGGGAGCTGTTAACGTAGCGGCGGTCGGCTCAGAAGCAGAGGCAGCGGGAGTAGGATCAGGCGGTGCGCGAGGGAGAGATGGATTCTCGAGACGCTGGATATTCTTGATCTCCTGGTACGGGCGCGACATCTTTGCAACGTCTACCACAGTCAAGGAAGGTCCCTTGTGAGGCTGTAGCTGTACAGGCTGTATCTTCAGCCCCGTGACGCTAGAGCGCAGTCCAGATGCAATCTCAGCTGCTTTTATCGCGTCGCGGCGCTTCTGTTGGCGCAATCTGCCCAGCTCGCGTTGGTGATCCAGAGTCGCACGAGCTATAGCGTCCATCGTATCCTTGAGCTCAGCGCGACGGTCGACAGATTCAGCTATTGCCTTGGTAGACTGCGCGAGATACACGTCGTGCGGGACAGGGCCAATGAACTTGAGAAGGCCAGCCTTCTTCTCAAGAACCTTCGGATCAAGACGAAGGTTGAGAGTAGGCTTGCGACTGGCAGATGCAGGGGCAGATGCAGGAGGGCGGATCAGCACCTCAGATGGAAGCGGAGTGGGTGGACTGAGCAAGGGGACTGTGTGAGACGACTGGCGCGGCAGGTGTGGTAAAGCGGCAGGGGCAGAAGGTGGCAGCGTCGCGGGGGCAGAGGAGTCAGGAGCATGGAGAGGAGCAATCAGATCGCGAGCGCCTTCAGGCAGGTGCTCATCCTCATCAAACTCGAGGACCCAGCCGAGCGCTTCCTCGTACGGAATGTCAATGGAATTGTCGATGACTGGAACGGGGGTCTGCAACATGAACTTAATATAGTGGAACGCGAGGAAACCCAGCCTGAGACTTACGTTGCGAACACGTTCCTTGTGGCTATCCAGTATCCGGTAGAACCAGTCGATACGGGCATTGTCCTTTTGCTGAGGTGTCCATAATGCGGTCGCAAAGACTGCATGCTCGATGGTATTGACAGCAACGACAGCGCAAGAGATTGTGTCGTCCTGTGTCGCATGCGGAAGGACTTCAAGCGGGAAAGGGCCCAAGCCGTGCAGAGAAAGCCAGCGAGTAACCGCATCGAGATGATCAGACGCAAGTTTCCCGTTGAGGGAGTCGCCATAGAGGACTTTCTGGAGGCGTGCATCGATGCACATTGCCACCCAGTGCGTCCCAGAAGCGTGATAAACGTAAAAGACAGAGTCGCATGCACCCGACGCCAGCAGCTCCCCAGCCTCGTACTGCTTCGGTGCTCGTTTCTTGCAGTACGTGTTGAAGAACGCAGCGTTGGTAGCAGACAACGGGCGAGCAAAGTCAATGCCAAGTACTCTGCTTCGAGAGGTGGGAGAGTCGCGTTCAAGCTGTTTCTGGAGCACACAGAGCATGGAACCGACAACGGAGTCGTTTATCCAGTCTGCCCTGAGGAGACAGGCGAGGTTCTGCATCTCAGTACCGCCGGACCCGATAGCCCACCGGACGCTCTGCTTCCAGCCCAAAGAGATCAGAGCATTCTCGACGGACAGTTGAACGATGTGATCCAAAGAATTGCACCAGTTCAATGCTGCCCGCCAGACCGATGCAGTGTGAACAGCTGGATGAATATGAAACCAGAAGTTCACGAGCCAGAAAGGTAGTCGCTTTCTCGAGATGTGTCGAAGGATGAAGGAGCGTTTCCCATCAAGCCAGGCCTGCTTGACGCCACGGCTGAGCTCTGTAATGACGCTAAGAGCTGGCACTTTGAGACCTTCGTACGAGAGTTCGTCGACCTCTGGATTATCCACCAAAAAGACCGGGTAACCGTTCTTCGTACTGTCGAGCGACGGCAAAGCGAGGTCAATGAGTGCCGGAACGGAAACGCGCGAGTGCGGAATATCAAAGCTCGGGATGAGGGGAATTTTGAGGACAGCCCTGAGCGCAACAAGAAGGTGGTAAGGCGCAGGGGATGGGAATCTGCGTCCGCAACCAATCCACTCTGATGCGACAAAGGTAGCTGAAGAGGGCGATGAAGAGGACGAGTCAGCCATGAGATTTCCGGGGATCAAAAAAAAGGCGACAGCAATCCCTGCGCAACGCGGGGTTATATATGTCTACGGAAAGCGTGGCCACGAGCAGCGTGGTCAGATAATTAATTGAACGCTTCAGACCATGCACAGTTGCGTGGCCGCGGGGCGTTGTCGGAGCCATTTCACTTGCCCAATTGGGCGTTGAATTGATGGATAATTCAGTCACGCGTCATGGTCTGAACTGAATTATACCTCACGGCTTATTCAGTGCGTCACGCGTAACACAGACTGAATTTTCGGTCGGGCGAGTACAGTATCATCCGTACAAAGATTGGGTCCGTGCGTTGGCTGGAGCGGTCGCTGACTTCTTTGGACGTTCTCGAGTTTGACGCTATCCTGTGCATGTGTGCTATTCATCGCTCTCGCGCTGTCTCCTATTCAACATTCTTCGTCTGGTCCTCGACCCAGTTCCAGAGTCGTTCCCCTTCCTCCGGCTTTCGGGCGGACGGCATTGCTTGACCCACACGCGCCCAAGGGATGAGATACTACGATATTCGTCAGCGTGATACGCTTGGCCTTGGAGGAAGCTCCAAACCTCCAACGTACCTTTCCATTGAAGTCCGCTGTTTCAGGCGCCGTGGCGGCCCACAGTTGCGTCAACGCGCCGAGCTCCGGAGGATAAAGAAGCAGAAGCTGCGACATTATGAGGCATAGAGGTCAATCTCGAGCGAGGGGAGACTCACAGATAGTCGATGGTGCAGCGAAGCAGTATTTTGATAACGACGAATGCCGGTTTTGATATTGCCTGGATTGAGCGAGACCGAAACGAGCTTATCTCCGTGTCGTCGTGCGAGCTCGTTCGCGAAAACAACTACGCCGTACTTGCTTTGCGCGTATCGGTCGTAGGCACTGAGTCGCAGCCGGTTCGCGTCGTCTCCGCGTAATGTGTCGTAGTCGATCCGTGCGCGGCGATGATGCACAATCGAAGAGACACTAACCACTCGAGACTTGATTCCTGTTTCGTCCGTCGTGGCCAGGAGCGTGGGGAGTAGAAGCTTTGTGAGATAAGCATGGCCGAGGACGTTCTGGCAGAAAGTACGTGAGTATTTGGAGTATCCACCACTACGCCATGACGAACAATGCCAAACTGCGCGTCGTAGCCGTTGCTCGTAAGCATGTCGTCCGGGGTCTGCATGACACCACTACGGAGCCCGAGGGTTCAACGGAGCGTAGTGATACTATCCCCGTACTCACGCAGTGTTGATAAGAACGTGTAAATGACGCTCCTGAGTTTCGTCAACAAATGAAGTGCTGTGACGAGTATAAAAAACGTACCTGAGCTTGAAATTCCTTCGCGGCCGATCGAATTGACTTGAGATTTCCGAGTTCGAGAGCCAGAACACGAACAGCGTTTCCTGTGAGCTGCTTCCACTCCTTCGCGATAGCTTCCGCTGCGTCTGGATGTCGTGCGCCGACGTAAACTGTTGCGTTATGTCGGAGGAGCTCCTGCGACGTGTGAGCATCGCTTACTAACGGACATATCAATGTGCGCGCTTGCCTTTACCGTCTCCTTCCCAATCCCACTCGTTCCTCCAGTCACGAAATACACCTGTAACCGTCTGAGCTCGAGACGCTGAGCGGAAGAGCGCAGTCTAGTGCAAACCTTCCCACTGAGGTCGGGGATGTTGTTCGCGGTCCAGCGTGGCTTAGGAGGGAACACCTGAGAGAGGATACTGAATAGCATGGAAACGCTCATCATGGTTGAAAGACAAGGCCGAAATGCTGTCCGGAATACGCCGTTCGCAAGCCAAGGCCCGGGGATTCTTCACTACTGACGTCAACTTCGCGAAGTCCTGCAGCTTGGACACACATGTTCGCATCGCTCACACGCATCCACTTGCATACAACGGACGCCTTGCGTCCCGGGAAATACCTATGGCCGTAAAAGGTTCGGTCCTATCGGGTTTAAATCCTGACTTGTGGCATCCGCTCGTCTTTCCGCGTCTTTCAATTCTCAGCATGCGCTGCAACGTGTCACACGCTTTATCTAGCTGTGTAACGCGAACACATGAACCCTGACACTACAAGTCGATACGGGTATACAGGGTCTTCGATGACAGCCCGGGCCAACTCGAGTCGTACGACGTCAAAACGCCGCGCCGCGCGCTTGGTTCTGTCCCTCCATGACCGTCCCAAAACCTCTGCCAGCAGATGCCAGCAAGCCGTTGACAGACTATAGTCGCTGGCGCTTGCGCGCGGAAGACGACGGCCGGCACACTTGGCATTACTTGAAATCCGACGGTGAACTCGCAGCATGGCCTCAGACGGAAATGGACAAATACTGGCTAGGCCTCCCTATGGTACGTACGTGCGAGCCTAGTGCTCGTTGCGTTGCTTACATCTCGCAGGACGCGCCTACCAGCGAACCCGCGAAAGACGCATTCGACGCAGCTCGCAAGGGTTTCGAATTTTACAAGCGTCTCCAGGCGCCCGGTGGACACTGGCCTGGAGAATACGGGGGCCCCATGTTCCTTCTGCCAGGGCTTGTTATTGGCTCCTACGTGACTGGCATGCCGATCGCAGAGGAAGTGCGCGTCGAAATTATTCGCTACCTCTGTAACCTGGCCCACAAAGACGACGGCGGCTGGGGCTTACACATTGAAGGCCCCTCGACCGTGCTTGGGACCGCGCTCAACTACTGCGTGCTTCGTATACTGGGAGTTGGTCCAGACGAGCCGGTCACGACGCGCGCCCGCGCGACGCTGCACAAATTGGGCGGCGCGGGCGCGTCGCCGTCGTGGGGCAAGTTCTGGCTCTCGGTTCTGAACGTGTACGAGTGGGACGGCGGGAATCCCATCCCGCCAGAGCTCTGGCTGTTACCTGACTGGGTCCCCATCCATCCGCACCGATGGTGGATCCATACCAGGGCCGTTTA
>KV426403.1:17496-55570 GCA_001632375.1 Exidia glandulosa HHB12029
CCTCCCTCCCGCCGCATCCTGATCTCTCTCGACCTTGCAGTAGTTGCAAGGTCGTTGCGTATACCCCGTTGATTACTGGACTCTCGTTGCGATTGGCGATTGCTGCATCCCTGTGTATTATCCCATCCCTCTCGTGATCATAGCATCTTCCCCAACGCCGTGCTCCGTATCCATACTCTCCCTATGTCTAACAAACACGCCTATTATTTGAGGACGAGGTCGTGTACAGTGGTATCTGAACTTGCGACGTTTCCGCCGAGTGGGCGAGAGGGCTCGGAGGCTGTCGTTATCCTCGTCGCTGTCTGTACATCCAGCCGGCAGGCGGAGCCGTTGTGCCGGTGATCATGATGGGTCAACGTTGGAGGGGAAGCGGAGTCACTCAGGCTCTCTTCCTCCTACCATGTCGTTCCTCCGCGATGGGCCCGCCGAGCTCGTCGCGCTCGTCTTCGACAATTTCAGGCTTCGAGACATCATACTGGCTTCTCACGTTTGTCAATCGTGGCGGCTCGTCGCTCGCACACACCCCGTGTTCTATGGAGCGGCGCGACTCGTCGAGACGCGCCCGTTGACTGCAGAACTGCCGGAAGTGCAACTGTTCATGGCCTGTATCTCGTCCGACTGCGGTCTTGTCGCTGTCACTGTTCTCGTATCCACTGTGGCGTCAGTCGTCGATGAGCTTGTCTTACCTGCCCTGTCGACGCACATGCATCGCATCAAGTCCTTGCGGATCAGCATGCCTGACGACTATACCGTTTCCTTTCGTACAGTCTTGGATCAGCCGGCGCCCGCGCTACGGAGGTTTATGCTCGAGCACTATCGTGGAGCGCCGGATGGAGCGGCGATGGTCATGCCCATCGGGACATGGGCGCTGTCTGGGCCCGCGGACCGGGTTCCTCGCGATCTGTACGAGTTGACGGAGATCTCTGCGCTTCTTGGCGTTGAGACCGTCAGGATCAGCCTTCCCTGGTACTACGGGAACGTCGATCTGGAAACACTGTTTACTGTGTTTCCGAACGTCCGTCACTTGGATTTAGAGCGGGTGATGCATAAACGGCCAGATGTCGGATACGGAATCAGGCGTAGCGTCTTGCTCCGACAGTTGGAACCGTTGAGCGTATGCCATGCGGCTATTGCATCGTCATTGCAGACTCTGGCAATCGAAGATCCGAGTCTTTCAGCTTTGAGATCGTTGCAGATCGCCAACATACCAGCCGTTACTATAAAGACTACGGACGGATACAATAGTGACCTCTTGCACGAAGCTCTTCGTCACTGTTCGACCTTCCGTGCATTGCTTTCGAACCGGGGGTCGCTAACATGCACCTCACTCGACCAGCCTGGACTAGTTTACAAGGCCGTACGGACCCGATTCACAACCGAATCCTCCTCTGACGTCCTCAAAAGTCTTTCGACTTTGCCACCGTTAGTAGCTTTGAGCGGTTACTTCCCTTATCCGGGGACACTACTTCCCCTTCCCTTCGTCGAGCACCTGCATCTCGTTACAGAGATCCATCTCATACGGTCGCGTGGGGCGGCATCCGGGTTCTTTCTCTGCGATAGGCTATCCATCGTCGTCCTACAGTCCCAGATGAAGGTAGCTTACACTTATCGCGGCATTGCCGACTACCTCGAGTGCACCTTCACCGTCCCTAACTGGAGCGCAATTACGGTTGTGCTGCATAATATCGCGACGGTCGGTGCCCAACCGCCGAGCGTTCTTCCACGTTTCGTCACGTGGGAAGATGTCGCCGATGATGAGGGATACGCGTGGTTGTACGAATGCGCGAGGCGGCACATATGATGACCGGTGTCGGTTCAGGTCTGCAGTGATTGTCAGTATGACCGTGTCGTTCACTCGGGGATTAGTGCGTAGCATACCAGTAGCCAAGTATATTGGCAGTTGGTTTCATTTATGTACTGTGTTTGGATTGATGTGCTGGACCTTTCTAGGTGTCGGTGCCGCGTCCAATTAAATGTGTACCGTTGCAGAGTTCCCTACAAGATTCTTTTCACCTCCGCTCTCTATCGAAGGACTTACGACTTGCGACAGATCACACAAGGCACTGAGAGAAGCGACCGATATCGCGACGCCAGTCCTACTGTACAACGTGCCACGACAAAATGGCGCAGGTCTGCCCGTGGTAGAGCTAGTTCTCATAGCGGAGCACTGGCAACGCCGCGGCCATAGTCGGTGATGTCTGGGTACGGGTTGATGAAGATCCCCTTCACGCCAACCGCAGCCTGCTTGATGACGTCCGCGCTCTTGTAGTCGCCAACGAAGAGGACCGCGCCGAGAGACTCGAGTTCCTTCGCCTGCGGCTTCGACGAGTCGCGCACCAACGCATGCACGCGATAGCCCGCCTTGAGCAGCTCGCGGACGGTCGAGCCACCTTGGTTGCCGGTAGCACCAGTGACGAGGAATGTGGCAGGAGAGCTCATGGTCGACTTTGGGCCACCAAGGATCCAGGAGGTTTGCTTTATAATCCGGTGGCGCAGGCCGCCGATCGCAACGCGTCATCTGAAAACGCAACCGTGCTGACGCGATAACGGGGGAGATCCGGGGCGCTTAGTCATTGAAGCTCCAGACTATTACGACCTCCAGGCCCGTTCATGAGAGAACGGACCTGTACCTATACTCGAGTACATGTACAACTGTCTCCTGAATGACAATAAACTTGCGGCGGAAGCAGTCAGACAAATCATGGCGTGATAGGTGGAATATGCGGATCCACAAGGCGTGCTTTTCGTGAGCGCATTGTCTGGCTGTTGTCGAGCAGGTGTCCAGATGGAAATCTGTCCATGGCATGTCTCCGAAGTTTTGGTTGAGAAATTCGCCTATCGTTCCGTTTCACAAGTACGCGCTTCAGGAGCAGTCATTCGTCGAGGTGTCTAAGTAATTGAACATGTGCAAAGACTGGGGGAACGGAGATCGCAAGAGCGAGAGATCGGTCTTGCGAGGGGTCATCTACTCGTGCCCATGATACTTCAAGCCGAGCACCTGCACGGGGAACCAGTACCTGACCGTCAAATCCTCGATGCTAGCGAACATGTGTGTTTGAGATTAGAACAGCTCGACGGGCTCACGGGAGGCAACGTACTATTTAGGGATCGAACGACCTTGACCATGTCCACTCTTGAGATCGATGCGGACAAGTGCGCGGTGACCAAGGTGCTGCATAGTAGCGATCGTCTTAAACGAGTGCATTGGAACTACGCGATCGTCGTCTGTGGCAATATGAGCACGAGTGACGGGCGCCGCAGTGTTTGGGAAACTCACATTCCGCGGTCATGAGAAGAGTAGGCGGCAGGGGCTTTTCTTTGACCGGCGGGATGTTGTGCAACGGCGAGTACGCGTAGATATAGTCGAAGCCATCAGGGGTATCTGGGTCTCCAAACTCCGTAATCCATCCTTGGCCTGCAACGACGGTATTCTGTAAGCGCACGCGTTACTCATTCTACCCTAGATGGTCCGTACCAACGGTGTACTTGGAGAACTACGAAAGTCATTAGATCTCCGTCAAGATGTCGGTCTAGGACGCACGCGCAGCATGTCAAGAACAGGGACCTCCGAGACCGCGGCTCCATACAACCCTGATTGGGCGCGGAGTATCGAAGAGAGGACAAGCAATCCTGAGCGCGACGTATAAGTGAACGGTAAGGCACGCAGTTGGGTTGAAATAATCGAGGACCGTAAGGACTCACCGCCGTTAGAACCGCCGTGAAGGACGATCTTGCCCCGGGACGCATACTTGTTCTCCATAAGCCACTCACTTTGAAGCGGAAGTTACATCAGTAGGGACTGGGAGTGTAAGAGCTAGTGGAGCGATGGGACGCACGATGCAGCAACAAAATCGTCGAAACAATTGGTCTATAGAAGATTGTGTAGGGCGTGTCAGCCCCTCTCGATCCTAGTAGCAATTGAGGACATACCTTCTTGTCCTTCATGCCTTCCTCGTGCCAACGCTCTCCGAACTCGTTCCCGCCACGAATGTTGACATGAGCTATGACGGCACGGTACCGCTTCGCGAACGTGAGGTATGAGTGTGAGAAACGGATGACACTTGGCATCGCAAAGCCGCCGTATCCTGGCAAAGAAAGTTCATCAATAGTTATCCTGAATCAATGAGCGTCATGTGACGTACCGTATTGAAACGCTGGTGCGGACCCGTCCAGCGGCGTCGCGTGGTAGCGGATAAGGAACATCGGCACGCTCGTCCCGTCTTTACTCTTGAACCACTTCTGCTCCACGACGAACTCGTCCGCGCTGAAACCTGGAGCCTCCTGCTTCCGCACGAGGACCCACTCCTGACCCTCGGGGCGGCCGAAGTCGTAGGAGTAGTGAACTGCCGGCATTGTGAAGTTGGTCAGAGCGACACCGAAGGAGCTCATGTGTCGTTTTGACACAAGCTCCGCGCAGCCGATGAAGCCTGGGATCGGCTCGAGGCGTTTGAGCCGTTCGCCAGTAAGGGTGTATAGCCACATCTCGCTCTGGACGTTGCGAGAATATTTAGCGACGATAAAGTCTTGGTTGACTACTGGCGACGACTCGAGGAGAGCGTCTGGGTCTTCGGGTATGACATCGACAAAGCCGCTGTGGCCGTTCTCCGTGAGATCGAAACGGACGACGCGCCGCTTGGGAGCGTCCTTGTTGATGCGGGCGTAGAAACGGTTTCCGTCGTTAGCGAGGCTATACGCGTCCGGTCAGTTCTCTCTATTGAAGTCTGCGTCATGGCACGTACTATACGAAAGAGTACTCGAAGTCTGGGCTGATCGTGGTCCACTTCATGTGAGGCCCAATGACGTTCTGCGGGTCTTGAAGGTCACAAATCATAACGCGTGTTCGCTGAAACGAACGTCAGCGTATGTGCTAGACGCAAGGTATGAGCAGACATACGGGAGTAGCGCCGTAATAAACCTGCAGAATTAGGTAACGTCCGTCCAGCTCAGATATGGTCGTCCCCCAACTGTACTTTTCGTGCTCGTCGTCCTTCATGACGAGTACATCCTCGGCTATCGAACAGGTTATAGCGAGACCAGGACACAAAGGAAGCAACGCACACTGGGGAGTACCGAGTCGGTGATAGAACAGCTTGCAAAAGATGTTGCGGCGGTCGTCCAGCTTATCGTCGCTGGAGCTCTTCAGATCATCGAAGCGCTGAATGATGTGATCCATGAGCGTGCAAGATATGAGATCAATGGGAGATATCGTACTTGATAGAAGAACCCCTTTGAATCGTGCGTCCAATTCAAAGACGTCCATTTGATGCCGCCCAATTCGTCTGGCAATTGCCCTTCGCGGAGTGCAGGAACGCGACCGTCCTTGTCGGTGCGGAAGGCGACGCCTGTCCGGCGTATGTAGACGGTCTGTTTGTCGCTGCCCTGATTCTGTGTCAGGCCAATGCGGAGCAAAAGTTTCTAACAGGTCCTCACCGATTGGGATAACCCGTACGCAAAGTACGTGCCGCACTTCGAGAGAGAATGACTCTGTATAGCGACTGTATGGTCCTCGGACAAGAGATTCTCGTCGAAATAAACCTCGGAGTCGACGGGAGAGTGACCCTGTGAAAAGTCCGGGAACGAACTGGAAGTGGTGCGGTACCAGAGGCTATGAGGCTGCAGGCCCGAGTTGTAGGTCCAGTACCAGCGCAAAGCGTCACCTTCACCCTTAGCAGTGACCTGCGAGAATCGGGGAAAGTTAAAGCCGCGTCGCAGGTCATCCTTCAGCTTGTCGCGAGCCGCCCGGCCGTCCTCCTCCTCCAGAAACGCGGTCGTCTGCGCCGCCTGCGCAGTTACCCATTCTTGGGTCTCGACGCTGTTCTCCTCCAACCAGCGGTACGGGTCGTGCACGCGCGCTTCGCCGTGCTGCTTGCTAAAGTACACGTCGACATGATCAGAGCGACGAGCGGGCGGGTAGGAGTCAGGCCAGGCGGTAGGCATAGTCAGAGGTCTCCAATCGATGGCCAGGGAACACGCCTGACGCGCCGGGTTATGTGTGTAGAGCGCGCGCGGGATTGCATGCGCAGCGGGAACGCGCAGCCTTGGTCATGCGCAGCGTTGTGATTGGGCATTCACACTGTCAAAGAGCGAAGACTTGTATAGCACTCCGCGGGTGAGCTGATTGCTCGTGCGTGATTGGGTGGTCGAAGTCTGTCAGAGTTTCTGGGAACAACCAACAGCATCGCCAAGCTGCGGATTATAGAGTCACCTGGACAAGTACGATAAGGGATCTACTCGGAGGAAGATACCTTGTGAAGTTCGAATGATGTCAATGCAGCATGTTCCAAGCGAGGACGACGTCGTCGGGAAGAAAGCTGACGAGCTACTCGGAGCCAGCCGTTCCGATTTTTTAAGGAGTACATACGTAATGCCGTATCGTCTTCTATATCGCATTTGCTTTTCCCAATGGAACGTTCAAATGGGAAACCAGCTGGAAAACTCACATATCGACTTCTGAAGATCTCAAGGGCTGAGGTCTGACACTAGCAGCACGAACTAGCACAGGATCTTCCGAACAAGGAGTAATTACATTGAGTGAGTGTGTATATGTTCATGAGTGTGACTTGACGACGACATTCCGCGACTTATTTCCAGAGACTGGTGGTGGCACCGATTCGACGTAAGTAGGAGGACTAGCTTCAAGATCGATCGCCACTACACCAACGCTCACATCCTAGGTCCTGACCATCAGCACATTCTCCTCGCACAGTGCAACAGATATGAAGCTGCTCACACGTTCGCTTGCATCCTTACTACGCGCTGAAAGGACCGTCGAAGTCACGAGCCGAGAGTTTGTCCGGAAAGGCGATATCATCTCGCAGTCGTTCTGACTCTCCCGGTGCGGACCATTGTCGAGGATGGAGCGCGATCGAATAGTGTTCCTTCGCTTCGAGCGCTTTGACATCCACAGCCACATTCCAAGTAGCAGGATCGCTATTACGGCGGCAGCAGCGCCGCCACAACCTGCGGCGAGGGCCATGGATGAAGTTCCACCCTTCGGCTTGGATGTTCTGCGAACAGCTCTGGCTAAGGGTCATCTGGATGAGAAGGGACGATACGCACATGGCAGTGGGTGACGGCGCTATGGTATCAGATGGTAGCGATGTGCGAGTGGTAGATGGGAGTTGCGACTGGGACGAGTCGGACTGCGATTGGGACGAGTCGGACTGGGTCAAAGAGGGCGTAGTCTGCGTCCGAACCACCTCGTCGTTTCCCTGAGTCGAGATGGCCGCCGTGGAGATAGATAAAGGCGACAGAGTCGTTCCAGTAGGAAACGGCGAGGGCGCTGGAGTTGCATCGCCAGAGTCCGGTGGAAGTGCTCGCCCAGTCGGGTCAATGAACAATGCGAGAATGGATAAAGATCCAGTGCCGCCGTGTTGTACATTGAGCGTATACGTTGTATTGTCATCGAGAGCTTCCGTGTCGAAGAGCAGCGGGTACGTCGACTGCGACCAAGGGTACTGCCGTCCGTTGAGTGTCGCAATCGGCGTCACTGTCGCATCGCGTTCGCCATAAATCGCAATCGATCTGCTTCCTATCACGGCCATGAGGACGTACGACGTACTTAGAGAGCAATATTGCGTACCGGTGAATGTGAAGCTCATGTTCGCGGCAGGTCCGGCTGTAGTATGCTGCTCAGGGATACCTTCGCGTGGTTCATTGACGTGCGGATTGGGCGCTATCCACCTGAAAATTGAAGTCTTAGTACAAAGACGGCATGGAAATGGAAGCACGCGCACCACGCATTGGCGCAGCGACTAGGACAGTCTGTCGCGGCAGCCGTTGCGACCGCGGAATAGCGAAGCGCCTCGTGGTCGTGCTTGAACCCACGATTACTTTGGCAGCGGCCATGATACGCGCAGAGAATGAGAACGAGACCAAGGAGCGTGGGCGTGCGGATCATAACCATTAGTTCAGTGACTCTGAGTACTGTACGCTGCGCAACCAGGCTCAGACGACGCGGGAAATGGGATGGGACGGGATGGAAAACGAGACGATGTTGCCGCTTCTGGGTGATTGGCAAGCCCAGATTTATGTGAACCGAATATCACAGTTCGCAGACTAGTGAGCGAGAACAACAATAGGCGAGTAGCGGCGGGCAAGTACAACAAGTCAGGGGTTGATGTCTGCCATTCGCGACCGTCGACCAATGGCTGCAAATCCTCCCCCGTACCTGGAGGATACGCACGTAATAGCCATGCGTTGCGAATGGGAAAGATCAGTACAAAGTACGGGGCATGGTGCACATGCCAAGATGGTGCAACCCCGCGCGCCCAGGTATATGAATGCACCAATAGCTGCCCGAGCAACGAGAACGAGCAGCAGAAAGACGTCGTACAAGCCTGTAGAGAATTTCTAGGACCGACCCGTTGACGGACACCCGCCTATCTTGCGTCCATCAGCAGCCTCGTGTCACTGTGGACGCCAGTTACCGCAAGTCATAGCGATTGAGCTACGCCGACGTTGTAAGCCGGGTAACGTAGACAAGGACAAGCATGCGGCGCTGATTTACGGCTGACAGCGCGCGGGTGACGTTGACCATGGAAGAGAGGCGGCAGGGGCCCGGAGTTTGGACTCACCGAATTCAAGCTCTGCCCGGACCAGTGTTCAAACCGTGACGTTCAAGTTAGGTCTTGCCGCATCGCTAAAGTTACCTAGCTCCTGCATCTCGTAAGAGTCCACCAAACGCTTGCGGGACATCTGGTACTTCTGCCTTCTGCTTAAAACTGTCGCTCCTTTTCATTTTCGACGTCGACCATAGGCTTGGACTATCGACTCTGTGATCCGTGTAACGAGCCCCTGCCTTACGTCTTACCAACATGGATCATCGTTCCACCCACAGGAGGAGGGTATCATACACTGGTATCCCGTTGCGGCACTTTAGAACGGATCTTGACCTGCTCGCAGCACTGGACTCAATCGCTCGTTGTATGTACGCGCTTTGAACGTTGTGCTGTAACGGTTCCTCACACAGGCTGTACAGCCCTCGACAGTCTGGTGGAAATTGGCATCGTTCAACGCGACGTTTCCTCTCAAACCGTGATGTTGCAATCAGGGTCCGGCGGCGAGAGCGAGAAAGGGCTTCTTGTGGACCTCGATCTCGCTTCACCTGTCGGTCTGCTATTGCCAGTGACAGTGCGTACTACTCTATCCAATGGTTCATTTTTCCCCGTACCGGATTGACTCATAGCACTATATATCGTCAGGGGACATTCCAGTTTGCTGCGTACGACGTATTAAGCGCTGCGCAACGCAGGGAGAGCTTGGTGCATACGCCCCGTCACGATGCGGAATCACTCTACTGGGTCGTTGGTTGGACCGTACTGGTCAGACTTATGGACGTCGCGGCCGTTCGAGATCATGATGCAGGACAGGACGCAGCATCAGTTTCTTCAAAGCTCATGGACGTCGCGCAAGCCCAATTCTGGCCTGCAAGCGCTCCGGATCTCCAGCTACAGCATCTTCGCGACAGTCGACGCGTGGGCGGGCCGTTGCAGTGGATGTTCCACGATCCCGCGCTCTTGGCTTTCTTCGGGGACAATGCGGGGATTCCACTACTCCGGCTCATTATGTCGATGAGTAAAGATTTTGACGTCCCTCAAATAGCGAGAGGGAAGGATAGAGCTTTCCAAGCGCTAGGTTCTCGAGAGCACGGAGACTACACGAGTTCTACGCTTCGGACACTCGAGGTTCCACCGCCGCGCTTATCGCTGGAGACGCTTAAAGGATACATAGAGATTGCGGTTGAGAGCGAGAAGGCGCGTTCTCCAGAACTTGAACGTCCAGATCAGGAGGGTTGAAGTCAGGACTCGGGACCAATGTGCGCCGACGGCGCACTCGGTAATTGGATAATCGAACACATGTTTACCTCGCTTTCTTTGCCTGGTGTACACCGCGTTTACCTCTTTCTCCTCCTCCTATTCTACTCGTCCTGCCAAAGAACCTGAATGCGGCCCAACGTATGCATCGTTGCTCGACCGTTGTCGCAATTTTCAAGCGATCATGAGCTACTCCAAGGCCTCGCTTCCATCGCCAAGGGTCAGGGTTCCAAATCGTCCAACTGGGCGCACAGTGCTTACGCGTTCAATCAGTCTTGAGTTGTCTGCACGCACAGGGCCTGGTTCACGGACACATTACATATAGCAACGTGCTGCTATGCGACTCCCAGCCTGAGCCCACCGGCATCTTGATCGACTTCGACTTCATGCTTTCTTGCGACAGTAAAACAACCCCGAGCGATGGTCACCAGGTCGAGTTCTCCCGAATCCCATGGCTTCAGCGCAAGCAACGAGTGTGGCATGTGCGTACTACGGACTGGCCATGCAGTGGCCATTCCTCATCCAGTAGTACGACTAAATCAACCAATGTTTACAGGCAAACGAGTACTTTGCTGCCTATGAGGTCCTTCGAAGTAACAGCTTGCACGCTAGCACTCAACACCACTTCACCTATGCCCCTGCACACGACGCCGAATCCACGTACTGGGTCATCGGATACACTATCCTGGAGAGAGTACTAGAGAGCTTCCCAGAGTCAGAGCGGAAGCTCCAAGCATATACGTCAGATGCGCACGGCATAGAACACAGCACATCGACACTCTACGGCGAGCTCATGGCCATTTTGGACACGCATTTCGGCAGCGTCGACTCGGATATGGGAAGTATCCTGTGCAGCAGGCAGGATGGTGGGCCTTTACGATGGTGGACGAAGGATCCCAAGATGGCAGCATTGGTCACTCGAGTCGTTCATGAGCCTACTTTGCGGCTTTTGCTAGCGATGGCCAAAGAGGTTGTTCAGCCGCTTCAGAACGCCCTTGCGTACGTCATGGCTGAGGGCCTGAAGATCGCGCGGAACGAAGTGCAGCCAGACGAGAGCGTCCCTCCGCACACGACGTTCGAACTCGCCAAGCTCAAAGGACACGTCGATACCGCTCTAGCCGCAGAGAGAGCGCGACTCGGACTGCATGGACGGATGTGCACGCGCGAGGAGGGAGGGCAGATGACCGACGAGCAAGCAGTGGGCGAACCGGTGAGCGTATAGCTGTAGATGCACCGCGAAAGGGAAAGCGCGTAGATAGCAGACAGGATACTGTACAGATAGTAGACCGTTAGAAACCCCTCGGGTTGACACGGTGCGTTATCTGCAAGCGCAAGTGAGTGCAAGAACGACCGCGTTGTGGGAAGACGTACGCGGGTGAACTTTGGTACTTTGTGCATGCCCTTTCGGTATCCTCGAGAGTGAGCGTTAAAGATTGTGTATTTGTCCTTTGCCGGCATCTCGTTCTCCTTAGGCATCAAGAGCGCCTTGTCCTGCAATGATGCTCAGCGTATGCCCTGGCACGGAGAGCGCTCAGACATACGAGAGCGTGGCAGGTAATACCACTCGCACGGACGGTTTCTATCACGTCGTCTACGCGTTTTAAGCGGTCGCGCTGGTTTGCTTTACGCGTCGTCGACATCCGCCAGGGCATTTTCCTAGGCCCTATAAGCAACAGCATAGCGCGCAAGTGGTTTTAATCACCAGAGGAGACCGCCTAGACGCGGCGCGGTGGGCAACATCCTGGCTAGATGTTGGTACGAGGTCAAGCGGCGAGCGTCGGCCGGTGCCGGCCGCGAGAATGCCTTGTCCTCGTCCGGCCACCATCTCTCGCTTCCTGCGATGACTGAACATCTTGAGCACGCTGCCTCTGACGGCGAGGAGCGCGTCCTACTTGTTCTGTATGCCACGGAGACCGGCAACTCGCTCGACGTCGCCGAACGCGTCGCGCGCGAGGCTCGCCGCCGCCATTTCCACACAAGAGTCACCTCCATGGATGATTACCCTCTCGTGCGTCGGTCCAGAATATATCTAAGCTTGTAGCTGGACCTCACGTCGAGATCCCAGGCTGAGCTGATTAATGAGCATCTGGTTATCTTCGTGCTTTCGACAACGGGTGCCGGGCAGGAGCCTCGCCCAATGGCGCCTCTATGGAATATGCTCCTTCGCTCCGACCTGCCCAATGATCTCTTTGACCATCTCGACTATGCTGTCTTTGGGCTGGGCGACTCGTCGTACGAAAAGTTCAACTGGGCAGCGAAGAAGCTTGTTCGTCGACTCGAGAGCTTGGGCGCGCGCCATATTATTCAGCGGGGAGAAGGCGACGAGCAGCACCGGCTTGGGTAAGCGTTTATTAGACATTGTGGTACATCGCATGAAGGCTGATGATTCTGCTTCGCGTAGGATCGATGGTGCACTCGACCCTTGGATGCAAGACTTATTCTCTACACTCCTCGCGATGTATCCCATTCCTGACGGCCTTACCATCCTCCCATCGCATCTCCTTCCTCCTGCGCGCGTTCACCTAGAGCCAGTGACTAACAAGTATCGTGTCGATAGTACATTGGCGTCTGCTGTACCGCTACCACACCACCACTTTGGCGTCCTCGCCGAAAACAAACGTCTGACTGCAGAAGATTGGACACAAGATGTGCGACATCTGAGCATAAAATTCGAAGACGACATCTCGTACGTTCTCCGTTCTATCTGCGATTGATCTAATCTGATAAATCACATCGGCAGATACGCACCAGGAGACGTCACGCTCCTGTACCCGCAAGCCCTCGCAGAAGACGTTGAGACGCTGCTCACGCGTCTTGGATGGCATGATACTGCCGACGCACCCATACACATTCGCCAACTATCGTCAGGTACGGTCGTCATCGGCGTAACCGTACAGATCCTGATTTAGTTTCCGCGCAGATCAGGGCCTGCCCGCGCACTTCCCCGCGGAGGGCGAGAACAAGACAACCTTGCGCGAGGTTCTCACGAAATACGTCGACATCGCCGCTGTCCCGCGCCGCTCGTTCTTCGAGTGGATACGACATTTTACGTCGGACGAGCAGCATAAGGAGAAGCTCGAGGAGTTTTGTACACCCGAGGGGCAGGTGCGTACCTGCTGTATGTACTTTTCCGTTATTGACAGTGCAACCTGCTTGTAACGTAGGAGGACCTGTACGACTACGTGCACCGCGTACGGCGGACGATACTCGAGGTGCTGCTAGAGTTCAAGAGCGTCGATATACCGCAAGAATACGTGTTCGATGTCTTTCCACCTATGCGTCCCCGCATGTTCTCCATCGCCAGCTCACTGAAGGTCAGTGCCAAACATAGACATCACCCTGTACCGACCGCTTGCCTGGAAAGATGCATCCAAAAGAAGTGCAACTGTGCATCGCGATCGTGCAGTACCGGACACGGCTCAAGACGCCGCGACGCGGGGTGTGTACCAGCTATCTCGCGCGGCTGCCCGTCGGTGCGTGTTGGCGCCTTCGCTCCCTGCTGTATCTGAGCACGAAAGTGCAGGCACGCGTTTGCAGGTCGGATTCCAGAAGGGGACGATGAGGGCCCCTGATGACGCTTCGAGGCCGGTCTTGTGCGTGGGACCTGGGACGGGCGTCGCGCCCATGCGCGCACTCGTCGAGGAGAGGATTGCGACCGGGTCAAATCGTGCGTGTTAATCTCGTTGTTCTGTGCTGCGCCGTTCTGGGTTTCTCGTTCTGTTCGCTTCCCCAAATTCGCTCACCGGCGGTACAGGGAACACGCTCTACTTCGGCTGCCGCGCGGCGCGTGCAGACCAGCACTACGCGGACGAATGGGCGGCGCACGAAGCGCGGCAGGCGCTGACGTACCGTCCCGCATTCTCGCGCGATGCGCCCTCAGCGTCCGGCCTGCCCTCCTCTTTCGCACGCGATAGAGATAGGGTGTATGTGCAAGACGTGCTACGGCACGATGCGCAGAGTGTGTGGGAGATCATCGGGCCCCGCGGGAATGGGGTCGTGTACATTGCGGGGTGCGTGCGTCTCACGATGGGGAAAGTCAAGCACCCGACACTCAATTAGTTGTGTACATATCTCATGCAAAATAGACTTTGATTGTTTGAAACTTGATTGCTCGACGCGCCCATTAGACGCGAGTGAGCACTTCCCTGGGCTCCCAGCGCCCTCGTCCCGTCTCGCAACACGGAGAGTTAAGACCGAAAATTCTGAGAAGTGGAGGAACGCGATTTTGTCGCTCTACTGAATTGAACCAGAACAGCGTAACGCCGCAAGTCCTGGACAGGATCCTGGCGCGGTGCCAGAGAAAGGGCGCTGTGAGGCCTCAGGGAATGTCTCTGGTGCATGCCCTGGTGCAAATTCCTTGAAACCACAAGCTGAGACCCTGAGAAGATATCCGGGATGGCTCATTTTCGCAGACGCGATTTGGCTCAAATCTCTATATTTGGGTTGACGTAAAATACAATCTCGACCAGTAGAGTACATATGAAGGTGTCTATGTACGACTAGACGGTCCTAGAAACACGTCTCACGCGGATTTGGAGGTCTGATGGGCGGGGAACGACGAAATCGGAGCAGATGCGGGAGAAAAGTGGAAAGACACGGAGGTGGGGTTGGGTTGAGACAACGATTACGACGATATGGGGTGTAGATCAGCTGGTAGAGACGGAACGGGCGCGAAATAGAATGAAATATCGAGCCAAAATCGCTCTGCTCAGGCGCCAAATCTCCAAAAATCGCCATATCTTGCGGAGCGTAGGCGGAGACGGGACGCCGTCTCGCACGACAATATGACACCTAAACGTGAGTCAGAATCCGCGTTATCAACGTACAGTAATAGGGGATAAGTAGGTGAAATGCGCACCTCTGCCGAATAAACACGGAATATTTTCACAGCTGGGTCAAAGCGCGCGTCGAGTGCCAACGACGGTGGAAGGAGGTCTTATCGCAAGTGTATCCCGTACGGACACGCGTGGGGGAGAGTAAAACGAGTCGAGTTCCCGTGTCCGGTACCCGAAGTCGACAATCATCACACCATTGGCCGCGAACCCTGCAACTAGCGATCACGTCAAGGACATCCAGCAACTACGAATACGTCAAGGGCTTACCTGGCTAGCCACGTTACGCACGCGACGACGAAACGCGGGCCTTCGGCACAGCTCGTCCAGCGCATTATACGCTCGTCCAGCATATTATACGCTGTGACACGCACGTAAGCGCAAATCCAGGCCAGAAGTAAGCCAGTGACTCACCACAGACCAGCAAAAACTGAGAATAGAATTGCGACGAGACGCACGCTCTCGTCGCAGGCGTGATCGGCGACACGCATTCCACTCCAAGGCCGCCCAGCAGCGCTTGACGCGATCGTCGACGCGCTCGGAGAGACGACCCGCAGACGTCGCCGCGACTGCACGATGTACGCGCGAGGCGCAGGCGGGCGCGGTGGAGAGAAGAGGAGATCTGGTAAACAATACTAATCAGCCGTGGCGCGAGCAAAGACCTCGGGAGAAACTTACCGCGCATGACACCGAGATCGACAGTCCGTCCCTCGTCCCTCCAAACGCCAGTATCTCGCGAGCGATAGGTCGGCTCTATAACGATGTGTAAACGTTTTGCTGCAGAAAGCGAAAATTACGACAACATACCGTATATAGCTGTGCCAGACAGTCCCGGGTTCTTGGTGTGGATGCGAATGATCTCAATGCATTGCGGGTGCGAGATCGGGTAACCGAGACGACGACGTTCACGCTCAGAGCGTGAGAAGCCGCGAGATGACAGTGCGCGCAGCCAGGACTGTTGCAGTAGCCTGTGAGAAAAGATGAATATTTCCTGTACATAACGCGAGAGAGCCCTGTGGCTATCGTCGCGAAACAACGCAGCCACGTGTTACGTCCCGGGGAGCAGAGGTTTGACATCGGGACGATGTGTAAACGTTTTCTATAAATCGACGTTAGTTACGGCTCAAACACGGGGCCAGGATGTACGCACGCGGGGCAGTGGGTGTACTCTCTCTGTATTGTTGTACATAGTAGCTGTCAGCGCGCCGATGCCCGGGCCCGTCTGCGAGTCTCGCGAGTCGGCGACGAGGAGAGGTCGAGCGTGATGCCGAACAGCACCGCGGGATATGTCGGACACATAACTGGAAACCTGAGAGTATGGATTCGTCCCGAGACGGACGCTCTCGTCACACGCGTGATGGGTGAGACACCCATTGCACGCTAATGGCGCACGCCAGCGCTTCGCGCAAAGATCGACGCAGTTGAAGAGCATTACGAGGACGTCTGCACGAGGTACGGGTGTGGCGCCGGGCGGGAGTGGTGGGGAGAAGACAAGACCTGACAAACAACTATCAATTAACCGCGGTGCGAGGAGAGAAACCGCGGGGAACGTACCGTGCGCGACAAATACCACGTCCCGAGATCCAGAGCCCATCCCGCCAAGTGCTAGCATCCGCGAGCGATACGTCGACTCTATAACGATGTGTAAATGTTTTGTTACAGAAAGCAAAAATCACGACGACGTACCTCGTTCTTGGCGTGTATGCGAAGAATCTCAACGCATTCGAGCAGCCGAGACGACGACGTTCGGGCCCTGAGCGTGAGAAGCTTCGAGACGACGTTGCGCGTAGCAGACCCAGACGAGGATTTTGTAGTAGCCTGTGAGAAATGAGCTTCCCTGTACGCCGCTGGGAAGAGTTGGTACTCACTGTGGCTATCGTCGCGAAACAACGCAGCTGCGTGTTACGTCCCGGGGAGCAGAGGTTTGCCAGTGGGACGATGTGTAAACGTTCTCTGAAAATTGATGTTATTTACGGCTCAAACGCAGGCCATAGCGTACGCACGTGGGGCAGTAGGTGCTCTCGGTATTGTTGTACATAGTAGCAATCGGTGCGCCGATGCCCGGGCCCGTCTGCGAGTGTCGCGAGTCGGCGACGAGAGGTCGAGTGTGATGCCGAACAGCAAAACAGGATATGTCGGATGCAACGGTGAAGACGCTCAGGCAGGCCGTCGGAGAGTGCGGTCTTTGGAGGTGCTACCACGAGGAAATGTAGGAGCTGAGGAATGCGTCAGCACGACATGCGCGCGCGAGCTAAAGAAGTAAGACTCACGGTGGCTGTGTTTGGCAGAGCTTCGAACCTGCACGCGATGGAGAAACCCGAAAGAAAGGCTCAGCATTGAAGATGTTCCCAACGAGCACGGCTGAGGATTTGGTCAGCACACAAAAATGGTGACTAGCGGAAGCGAGACTCTTTCGAAAACGAATGATCTCACCTAAGAACAGTTGACCGCACCTCATGCAGCTTGCGCGAGGGCAGGATAGGACTGAAACGCTGCGCCGGTGAGAACCCGCGCGGTACCAACACCGAGTCCTGTAGCACACAACGATAAGACACATGATCTGTGTACCAAAAATGCTCAGTGAAAGTGCAGGTACGTGAGAAGGAGATATACCGTACGTGGTAGCCGCCTCGACAGAAGTATCCAGGTGTCCATCATCATGATGATGGTCGAGAGGCAAGGAACAGACCGACTTGAAAGTCAGCGAAGCGCCGTCGGCTACCGCGACATATCAGACCCTACCAGTGATATCCAAAAGAAGTCCAGAAATCGCAGTCAGCTACAGTTCCCTCTCTGCGGTGAGATGGTGGACATACCGATACGGCAAACAGCTGCGGCGGTTGTGAGGCCCGAAGTAGCCACAGCCGGGCAGCACGGCCATGACAACAATTATCTGCAACATAAAACGGTCAGATCAAACCAGCCGAGAGTGGGAGACAAGAGACTCGGAGAGTGTGTCGCTTGTTCTACTCACAGCAATAGAGCGGTCTTCGCGGGGGGCGGAGTGATGGCGGGGAAGACCGGACGGCGGCAAGTTGAGCGAGGCGACCGCAAATAGGACTGAGGAGCGGGAGGTGCACACAGAGAGAGGGAGTCTATGGGTGCTGTTAGCAAAAATGCCAGCATGCTCTCGTACAACGGTGGAGATGGTGGAAGTTGAGGGACGGCAAGAGCGGCGGGCAGCACCGACAGCATGGCTGGTGCAGCAAGACGGCATAGACGCGGGGAGTGGACTTGGAGATGGGCTGTAGTAGCAACATACTTTATAGCCTTGACAGGAAGAGAGAGGAGAAATGGGGGATTTTGTCGACAGAGCGCGGGCAGAGCCAAGAAATGGTGAGAGGCGAAGTTTTTCACCGCTGATTTCCGGCCTCCGAGCGTTGCGGCGGCGGCGAGACCGGTGACTCAAAGAAGGAGGAACTGCGCCTGATGGCTTTCCGTCGATCCCCCGTCTCCTGGGCGCACACATGTCAAGCTGACATGGTTCTTAGACTCACCCGCATCGCCGGTAGATGGAAATGATGCACAGGATGGACTTGGAGTGTCCGAGAAATGCCCAGTGCTACGTCAAAGATCTCGCCCTTTGAGGGGAGTCACTGCCAGTTAGAGCGGTCACTGTTGGATTGCTCAGGATAGTGGATTGCCTCGGAATTGCAGTGGATGTGACAGTTATAGGTTGTGTGAGATTAGCCCTCCGTTCTGCCACGAGATTGAAGGCATGAGAATGGTACACCATCTGCATACAATTGGGAGTCCCTTAGAGTACACTGTATGCCTGGATACAGATGAAATTTGACCTCATTAACTGATTGTGAATACATCTGTGGAGTCCTTATTTCTGTAGCACCCTGTCCCACTGAGAGAGCGGGTACTGGTCTATTTCTGTACCACTCTGAGCATGCATATACTGAGTACAAATGACAGGAGCGGTGACAGCGAGAATCTGGCCGCGGAGCCGGACAACAGAAGCAGTGCTCAGCTCGCTATATGCACAATTCTGTGCACTTCTGCTGACTATAGTAGCTGCTGTAGTCCATTCTACTACTGTTACGGACATTTGTGAGTGTCGGAAGTGACATCTCAGGGACGGAGACGTGGTTCTGCACGGTCTATTGCTTACCCAGGAAACGTCAGCACTCGTGCTCAGACTGAGACTTTCATCCTAAGTTGATACAGAAAGACCCTTGATTCACTGAGACGCTTAGCATACTATACCAAACCCATACCTCCGTACCATACTGTAAATAGAGACTGGAACCTGCGTGACCGACGCAATGACTTGACAGTCGGTCTCGATGCCGAGCATGCACACCTGTTCAGGTCTCTAACAGTTAAGAATTCATACAGTCATCAAGGGTCCAATGAAATAATTTGACCATTGATCGCACGCGCAGCGTCGTAAGTCGCTAATTCTGGCGCGGAACCAGCGACATTGCTCTCATTTCGCGGCTAGCCAGTAGAATAATTGCGACAAGCACACATTCAATGCAGTCCATCAGCGCAGCACGGTGTGATCTGCCCGGGAAACGAGCGGAGGGACGGATGGAGGGACACAGCGATGAGCAGGAGGCATTCACAGCGCTCTCCGCGGAAGCAGGAACTCCGCTCCTGCGAGTCGAACGCTTGCAGTCCTAGAGGTGGAGGTGAGCTGAGACTTCGGAAGCAGTATAGAATAATTTCCGGTACCAAATTCTCGTACAAAACATGCCCAGCGCAGTCTCTGGGCGCAGCGACACTGCAGAGGTCGTCGGGATGCGGATGGGAACACCGGGACTGCACTGGCCTCCGTGAGCCCACACTCGGGCTCACCGGCTTATCCTCACGCAAGGCTTCCTCAGAAGCGAGAAAAGCTCAGTCATTCACGTCGATCGAGCGAATGGGAGCGAAGCAGCTCGATTACAACGGGGGCGATATCCAGCAATTTCACCCCTACCGATGCAGATCTCGTTTCGCCGCTCAATGTAGCGCGTCTAACGCCATCAATCAAAGAAGTGAGCAGTGTTCCAGACGCGTGGAGCACACGGCAAGACTCAGGAACGCCTTGGAGGCGCTTCGCGCATTTTGAACTTTGTAAGGAGTATACCCCCTTCCCCAGCTTAAGCTCAAGCTGAGCTATATTTAGCACACTCTGCGAGAGTACTCCAGGTTGAATGGAGGTGTGAGATGGACGGACGGCTGAGCAAATGCGAAGTCGGCGGCGGGCGAGGAGGCGGAGGTTTGGGCGCTTAGCGACTCTGCCTCGTCTCCCCTCGGTTCCGCGCCCAAGGAGCTCCCACGGCCGCGCTTCTCTCGTACTCCGTGCCGAGCCGGACACGCGTATGTCCTCTGACGAGGTGTTCGGCAGGTGGGAGGTTGCAGCAGGGGTATATAAAGCTCGTAGGAACCGACCTTGTCCCATATCGTTCCTTTCCCTTCCACTCCATCCATCCCGCACTCACCACCATCGGTCTCGCTCACCGACTGCTACCCCGAGCTTGCAACGCTCTCGTCGCCGACGTCCTCGACCTCAAGTCTTCAACTGCACATCGGCACCGGCCTCCTCGTACGTACTTCATTCCTTGGGGTCGACGACTCATTTCTTCATTACTCCGTGTACTTCCGTATCCATTCACTCATCTCTTATGGCCTACACGACTCCCTTCTTTCATACGAGACCTGAACGCTCGTTTGCTTCCTCGCCCTTATGGGCGTAATTGCGCCCTTCCGATCGCGCGCACGTCGGGCACAACATTGTGTATTCTGATTCCACTTATCGCCTATCCTACCCTACGCCACTCGCGTCCTACGTACACGTCCTTGTCCAACTTGTCGCATCCGACCCGCCTCGTACCCTCCGATCCGCGCGTGTCTACGTCGAGGGAGCGTGACCTCTGATGCGAGGACCCGGTCGTGTTGCGCCGCGTCCAGGACTCGCGGCGCGCTCACGATTGCATTTCTGCGGGGGCGGATGCGCGTCCTGACGTGTCTCTGCTCGGCTCGTCCGTGTCGAGTCAAGTCGACCCGTCCGCTCGTATCGCGCGGCGTCGTCGACCGGAGGCCCTGGCTCCGCCAGCGCCGCATCTACTGACCCGTGCTGGGCGTGTCCGTACCGTTGCGTGTCAGCGTTCAGCCCGTGTGTCGAGCTCGAGATTCCGGCCTTGAGCGTCTGGACGAGCGCTGCGGTGTTGACCGTACGATGACGAGCGGATGGGCGTCTCGACGTGTCGCTGCTCGGCGCGCCCGAGTCGACGGCGTCGCAGACCGTAGGCGCCGTATCTGCTGACTTGTGCTGAGCGTGTCCGTGCCGCCGCGTGTCTGCGTGCAGCACGTGTGTCGAGCTCGAGATTCTGGGCTCGGTCACGACGAGGGCTGCGGGACACTCCGCCGAACGCTGCGCACGTGTTGTCCGCGCCGTCGCGTGTCTGCGTGCAGCGCGTGTGTCGAGCTCGAGACCCCGGGCACGAGCGTCACGACGAGCGCCGCGCACGCGTCGACCGTCAGTGCATCGTGCAGACCGCGATCCGCTTCGGAACCGACCTGTAAGTGAGGGACTGAGTTAGAACTCGAAAGGACATGAAGACGGCGCCTACTGACCTGAGTACTTGAGCAGTCCGGTTCCCACTGGGCGTGAGCAATGAGGTCGAGTCGCGCGAGACGTGGGATTTGCCGCGCACCGTATACGCGCTTCCAATAGAAGAGCGCGTCTTGGGCTTTGAAATCTCGTGCCTCGGTGCATAGAGGTTCTTGCGACCGTCGTATGCGACGATGTCTTGACGCTACTTGGATCCGGGACGGCGAGAGCTGGACAGGTGGAAGACGACGTGCAAGTCACTGACACAATACGAGAGGTTAGAATAGAATACGGAAATGCAAACGACAGTTACTCACCGAGCTGGCCCGCGGATGCGATTCGAATATGGACGAACTGAGCGCTGGCCCCGTAGGACGCTGCGCCGGCATTATTGAAGCGGGCGCGACGGGTTGGGCGTGAACGTCGCGGACGGGCTGCTCGACAACGCGCGGGGTGGCGATGGCGAACGGGAGCGGGTAAAGCGGCGAGGCATGGTACGCACCCTTGAGCGAACGAGTCGTCGATCTCTGGTGCTTTACGCGTCGTTGACATCCGCCAGGGCATTTTCCTGGGCCCCATGAGCAACAGCATAACGCGCAATGTGGTTGTAATCACCAGAGGAGACCGCCTAGACGCGGCGCGGTGGGCAACATCCTGGTTGGATGTTGGTACGAGGTCAAGCGGCGGTGCGTGCCGCGAAAATGCCTTGCCCTCGTCCGGCCACCATCTCTCGCTTCCTGCGATGACTGAACACCTCGAGTACGCTGCCTCTGACGGCGAGGAGCGCGTCCTACTCGTACTATATGCCACGGAGACCGGAAACTCGCTCGACGTCGCCGAACGCGTCGCGCGCGAGGCTCGCCGGCGCCATTTTCACACCAGAGTCACGTCCATGGACGATTACCCTCTTGTATGTCGGTCTCGACTATATCTATCATTGTAGCTCGACCTCACGACGAGCACGCAGGCTGAGCTGATCAATGAGCATCTGGTTATCTTTGTGCTTTCGACAACGGGTGCTGGCCAGGAGCCTCGTCCTATGGCGCCTCTCTGGAACATGCTCCTTCGCTCCGACCTTCCTAGCGACCTATTCGACCATCTCGACTATGCTGTCTTCGGGCTAGGCGACTCTTCGTACGAGAAGTTTAACTGGGCAGCGAAGAAGCTCGCTCGTCGACTCGAGAGCTTGGGCGCGCGCCATATCATTGAGCGCGGGGAAGGCGACGAGCAGCATCGGCTTGGGTAAGCCTTTATTGGACATTGCGGTACATCGCATGAAGGCTGATGATTCTGCTTCGCGCAGGATCGATGGTGCACTCGATCCTTGGATGCAAGACTCATTCTCTACACTCCTCGCGATGTATCCTATTCCCGACGGCCTTACCATCCTCCCATCACACCTGCTTCCTCCTGCGCGCGTTCATCTAGAGGCAATGACTAACAAGTCTCCTGTCGATAGTACATTGGCGTCTGCTGTACCGCTACCACACCACCACTTTGGCGTCCTCGCGGAAAACAAACGCCTGACTGCAGAAGATTGGACACAAGATGTGCGACATCTGAGCATAAAATTTGAAGCAGACATCTCGTACGTTCTCCGTTCTATCCGCGATGATCTAATCTGATAATTACTTCGGCAGATACGCACCAGGCGACGTCGCGCTCCTGTATCCGCAAGCCCTCGCAGAAGACGTCGAGACGCTACTCACGCGTCTTGGCTGGCACGATACCTCCGACGCACCCATACGCGTTCGCCAACTATCTTCAGGTACGGTCGTCATCGTCGAAGGTTCCTGATTTAAGTTCCGCGCAGATCAGGGGCTGCCCGCGCACTTCCCCGCGGAGGGCGAGAACAAGACAACCTCCTTACGCGAGGTTCTGACGAAATACGTCGACATCGCTGCTGTCCCGCGCCGCTCGTTCTTCGAGTGGATACGACACTTTACGTCGGACGAGCAGCATAAGGAGAAGCTCGAGGAGTTTTGTACACCAGAGGGGCAGGTGCGTTGGTCGTCAACCAAGCAATTTTTACTCAGTGCCAACCTGCGTTGTAGGAGGACTTGTACGACTACGTGCACCGCGTACGACGGACGATACTCGAGGTGCTGCTAGAGTTCAAGAGCGTCGGTATACCGCAAGAATACGTGTTCGACGTATTCCCACCAATGCGTCCCCGCATGTTCTCCATCGCCAGCTCACTGAAGGTCAGCCTCACACTCCAAACATAGCGCATCACCGTGTACTGACCGGCAGCCTGGAAAGATGCATCCTAAAGAAGTGCAACTGTGCATCGCGATCGTGCAGTACCGGACACGGCTCAAGACGCCGCGGCGCGGTGTGTGTACCAGCTACCTCGCGCGGCTGCCCGCCGGTGCGTGTTGGCGCTTCCCTGCTGTATCGCGTATCTGACGACGAAAGTGCAGGCACGCGTTTGCAAGTTGGGTTCCAGAAGGGGACGATGAGGGCCCCTGATGACGCTTCGACGCCGATCTTGTGCGTGGGACCTGGGACGGGCGTCGCGCCGATGCGCGCACTCGTCGAGGAGAGGATTGCGACCGGGTCAAATCGTGCGTGTTAATCTCGTCCTATGAGTTGTTCTGCTGCATTCTGTGCTGCGCGACATTCCCCCATTCTGGTTCTCGTTCTGTTCGCTTCCCTCCTTGGATCAAATTCGCTCACCCACTGACTCACTCACTTCTCGGCGGTGTAGGAAACACGCTCTACTTCGGCTGCCGCTCGGCGCGTGCAGACCAGCACTACGCGGACGAATGGGCGGCGCACGAAGCGCGGCAGGCGCTGACGTACCGTCCCGCATTCTCGCGCGATGCGCCCTCAGCGTCCGGCTTGCCCTCCTCTTTCGCACGCGATAGAGATAGGGTGTATGTGCAAGACGTGCTACGGCACGACGCGCAGAGTGTGTGGGAGATTATCGGGCCCCGCGGGAATGGGGTCGTGTACATTGCGGGGTGCGTGCGTCTCACGATGGGATGGGGAAAGTCAAGCACCCAACACTCACCGCACTGTGACCAGGTCGGCGGGCGCAATGCCGAGGGCTGTAAGAGCGGCGCTGGTGCACTCCGCGCGGGTCGGAGGGGGCTTGTCGGAGGACGAGGCGCAGGCGTTCTTGCTACGTCTAGAGCGCGAGAACAGGCTATTCGAGGAGGGCTGGAACTAACTAGGCCCTCTTTCTTGCACTGCACACATACACACCCGTGATCTTGCTCGCGAGAACTACGGTCTGGCTTCCAAGTGTGCTTGCTCCCATCGGTCACCGGCGAGTTTACTACTACTTCCAGCCGCTCTCCCGTCGTCCGCAATCGGATTCTGTCCATTACTGTGGGTACACTTGCCCACGTTGCACGTTCGGCTCGTACATTGTGCGCCGCGGGACCCTCTGACCGTCCGACGTGCCTGTTCCGCCATCAAACGCCGCGGCGAGAGTGCGTCACTTTGGCATCGCCGGTCCGACAAATGACAGTGGCAGTTGTCGTCACGGGATTGCTACACACCGCTTCGGATCGCCCTTTGCGCGAGTGCTCCCGTATCCTGAATTGTCGCAGTCTGCTGTATACTGAGGTTGGCTGGCTGCGATTGGACACCTACAGCGAATAGAACGCGACTGTTTACGTTCAGGAGGGACAGCCTTATGCGGACGCAAAGCGCGTTGTTTGAAGGAGGAACTCATCTAACCACCTAACTATACTGATCAGATGCGCGATGCGAAAACTTCATCCGACTCGGATGGATGGATGGAATGGGTTGGGTGGCTGTTTGGACGGCAGAGCGTACTACTGGACTGGGACTGGCCATATGCATTGGGAAGACGCTCGTCCGACAATGTCCTACTTACGAGCGTATAAAAGCCTCGATGAGAGGGCGACGAACGCCACCAGCATCCTCCCAACCTCATCGCCTTCAGCTCTCGAGTCTAGATCTTACAATGTTCGCTCTCAACCTTGGTCTCGTGTTCGTTGCTGCGACTGTCAGTACTAGTGCCGACGAGCGCCGCTCTCACACAATGTCGGACTGTTTCTCACGAGGTTTTGCATGCAGAGCGCGTTGGCTGTAAACCCGCGCATTATCGAGAGGACGACGCCACCGACGACTATCGCTACTGTCGACAACTTTGAGAATCGCGGATGCTTCGTGTACGGGGACTGAGACTCAGTCTAGGTTGGTGCTGCTGCTCGGAGCTCATGTCTTCGTTAGGGATACTGAGGCCGGCACACTCTCGTTCGAGCTGATGGATCTTCCGACGATGACGGTCGACAAATGCGTTACCGTTTGTGACGCGGCCGGGTTCATCCTTGCTGGTCTCACTGGTGGAACTCAGTGCGTAAACTGATTCAGCGCCGATAATGAGACGAGGGGCTGACGATCCTCTCAGGTGCTGTAAGTATCTAGTCTTTTGGATCAACCCCCGCTAACACTCGCACAGTCTGCGGCAACATCATCAAAGGAGGTTAGAGCGTTCGAGTCAATGACAAGCATACAAAGCTCACCATCCTTCCTATCCAGGGGGAACTGCCGCTACCATCGACAACTGTGCTGTTGCCTGCGGTGGCGACGCTACGACGTCTTGCGGCGGTGTTCGGGGCAAACGCATGCTCATATACGAGAAGACCCCAGTTGTGAGACCGAGCGTCGTGACCACAAACATCGGCGAGTGGGACTCTGTCGGCTGCTTCAGGTTGGATATATCTGCATGCTTTGTAGATGTCATACTGACAAATGTCAACAGCGACAGCCAGCAGAACCGCGCTCTCCACCACGACGGAGGAGGCTCTGACGGTCAGACCGTTGAGGACTGTCTCAACACATGCGCGGCCGCCGGACTTCCTCTTGCTGGTGTCGAAAGCGGACTGCAATGCGTACGCACTTTCACTCTTGCGGAGCCGAAATGTGTCCTGAGCACGGGTTGCAGTTCTGCGGCAGCGCTGTCCTCAACGATCACCTCCAGCTCGACGCAACAAAGTGCAACATCGCTTGCGCTGGTGCTCCCTCTGAGATGTGTGGTGGCCTTGACGCGCTCAACCTCTACAAGGTCGGCGACTTCGCGTTCACCAGCGGCGTGGCGCAAATTCCTCAGGCAATGGGTGATTGGACTTTCTTTGCCTGCTCCCAGTACGTTTAGCCACAGGGTCTGCCCATACTCCAGTCACTAACCCATTGCGTTCGCAGGGAGGCGAGCAGCGGTCCCCGCGAAATCCCGACTTCGATGAACATCACGATCGAAAATATGTCCGTTGAGACGTGCCTCAACGCTTGCTCGGCAGCTGGCTTCAACGTGGGAGGACTTCAATTTGGTCAAGGTGCCCAATTTGCGTGCAACGCGACGTCACATGTGCTAACTCTACGTTCGTAGAGTGCCGCTGCGGCAATGTAGCGCTGCCGGCCGGCGCCGTCATGGACGACTCTGCGTGCAACATTGCCTGCACCGCTAACGCCAACGAGTTCTGCGGCGGCCGTGGCGCTAATCAGGTAAGCCGCTACCACATACTCTGACCTACTGCTCACGAGGTCAGGTGTACTTCCTCCCAACGGCGGAGTTCACGGAGACGGCTTAATATGGGAAATATGGGTTTATTACGGTGATAACTGAGATGTAATCCTCTCCTAATGGTATAGACGAGAGCTTGAGCTTCTAATGGGCCTGGGGGATGATTGCCGTCGCAACTACGCCGAGTTGCTGTACTCGACAAATGAGTATACTTCAACCGAGTCTGAACTACGCTCTCCCGCACCCGTTTATCCTTGACCGTGAGTGCGAAGAAGTGCATGTTCCTCCAGTACGAACACCGCCATCGCGATGCCTCGCTGCGACATCCAGTTCTTGTTTAAATCCCCCTTTCCAGGACCTGAAGGGCAAGTCAATTGCAGATCCTACGAGTTAAAGGTCACACCCAAGCTCTCTGACTCGAGCACGGCGCTGGTTGACGGCATGCGGACACATGCCTTAGCGCCCATGCGAGACATGGGCCCACTCGCCACAGATATATCTGCATGACAGCATACGGGCATGGTACATAGACACTCAGTGATACGTAGGCTAAGACATCGTGGCAGCGTCGACGCTCTTTTGTAATCTCCGCGCGGCCTTTCCCACATCATCGTTATCATCCTCTGCACACTCCACGGTGAACGTCTCCGTCTCCGCGGCGAAGCCTAAACAGCAATTCGGTTGAGCAAAAGTAAGGACGAGTGATAAGCTACAGACCTTGCAGAGCAGCGCCATGTTCCCGCCAGAGCGCGTCCGCGCACGTGAGAGCTAGCAAGCGCACGCCAGCATCGTCGTCCCGCGTCTGCATGAGAATGGCTAGGTTGATGTCCTTCAGCGCGGCGCTGTCACCAGCTGAAAGCGCCAGGGCAGAGAAGGTCTCCGCGAGCGCGGTCTTGTGCTGCGCCTCTGCATCCGCCAGGCGCATGCGGGGCACCACCGCGATCTGGCGCACGAGGACAGGAAGGAATTTGCGTATGCGGTCGTCACGCCAATACGCTAAAGCAACCTGAGTACGACGCGAGGAACTGCAGAATAAGGTCGACGCACCAGAATCTTCGACTGCAAGGCTCTTGCGCACGAGCACGACAGTGCTGAGCCACAGATCTGCGTCTGGAGCATCGCGAGACGCACACGCCTCGAGAACTTGAACCACACCGTCCATTGCGAGGATGACATATGGGTCCATAAGGCCCTGCGGCCGCGATGAACAGCAGGTATAAAGAGGCGGGACTGGCATACCTTGAAAGTGTCCAACAGCGACGCCATAACGCGCGAAAAGGTGATTTGACGCGCCCCAGAAGCGGTCGCGTCTCCTGCACGCGTTGTCAACACACCTGATCAGTAAAGTCGAACAAAACCGACCATTGCCGAACGCCCAGTCGTAGAGTTGACGGAAGACGGGCGTGAACGCCACCTCGTTGAGCTTGATGACGAGCTGCAAGAACGCAGCGATGACGGAGTCCTCTGCGCCTTGCGAGAACTATGCAGGTGCAGTATCTGTCAGTGCACTGCGTGTAGGAGATAATGTATATCGTACCTCGGCATTGACAGAGCGTTGCGGATTGCGCAGGTCCAAAGCGCTGAGGAACAGCGCCGATACAGCCTTCAAGTGCGTCGAGACCTCTTCGCGCGCCGCAGCTTGGATCGCCCGCTTAACCAGGTCGAAGAAGGCTAACGTCGTGGCTGGAGGTCTGCGAGAAGACGACTGTGACGTATTTCATCAGAATGAAGTAAAGCATCATGGGGTTTGCCTGACCTCGACGAAGACTACTTTCCAAGCGCGTGAAAGACCAGGCAGCAGGGTTGTCCCAGGCACCCGTTTGGCGATTTGCCGCCTGAAGTGGTCGTACAGAAGTGGATGTTCCAACGCCAGCGAGAGGGCTTTGTCCAACTCGAAATTACCCCAGAACAGCGGCAAACTTGTCAGCAGTGCAAGGAGAGCATCCTGTACGTGCTGCTGGCGGGATGGATCTATCAACCAATTTCAGTAAAGTGCTACAATGCCACGGCCGCCACTACGGACCTGACACGCCGTTGGCAGCATTTACGCAGAACTCGACGACATCGCGGAAATGCGACACCATGCGCGGACCCAATTTTGGGCTGAAAATAGGAGGAAAGAAGAGTTAGCAACCCGAGCGCGCACCCCGAGCTAATAAACATACGTGAGCAAAGTGAACAAGCCGAGCGAATCCTCGACCAGCGCGGCATTGGAGCCAACTTGCAGCACTATGGCAACAGACTCAGCCAGGGATGGAGCCTCGTCTGGAAGCGAGGATGCCGCGATGGCTTGCAGAGTCCGAAGGGCGAGGACGTGACCAGCGGGATCCGGTGTGACAGAACTTCTCAGTACAGTGCACACCAGACCGACAAGCTCGCGCATGGGTTCGGAGATCTGGTGACGAGCTGAGAGCGTAATCTGAGGGACACGGTCCCGCAAGAGTTCCAGGGCCTGGCGGAGAAGCTGCAGTGATCCCGAGCATAAGAATACTACCCTGGCCGGGAAGAGAATTGAGCGTACCACAGAGTTGGCGTCCTGCTCGGTACGGAGAATATCCAAGACAGACGCCATGAAAATTTGCACAGGAGATATACTCAGCAGCTTGACCAGCGCGGACGACGCTACGCTCGCGATATCTCTACTGTCATCCTGAGACTGGAGCGCGGTTACAAGAGTGAGGAGCAGTAGTATGCACTCCTTGATCTTCGCGCCCAGCGCCGTATCTTGCCCTGGCTTGCCGACGCGAGCGAGAGAGAAGAAAGCCTCGCGGGCAAAGAGCAGTACTGCATGGGCCTGCTTCTTAGCTGCCGATGGCGGAGAGACTGATGCTTCCTGGTCTATGCTACTGTTGCACGCTATCAGCTATCAGGCAACATTCAAATAGTCTGCAACGCACGCCTGCGGAAGGAAGGAATGCGCGCCGGCGTTCGAGTTCGCCACACCCACGAGCTCCTGGCACTCGCTCAGGATGTCGCGCAAAGCCTAATGCCCTGTGAGAAATGGCTCCTAGATCCACTATAACAACGTACGGCAAGCTGCTGTCCAGTCTTAAAGTGACCAAGCACACCTAAGGGAAGGGATAGCGTATTCTTCAAGTCATCACCTGACTGTCGGACTGCCTTCTTCGTATGCGCATCGACAAGGAGCAGACAGACGGAAGCCAAGAAGTCGTCTGGTCCAAGGATTTGCACAAGTTGCGTGAAGAACCTGCACTATGTCAGGGCAAGCACGAGCTGTTGAGTTATCTCCTGACATTGTTCGCCTATGGCGAGGAATGTGTGCTGCAGCGTCAGTGAGTGACTTGAGGAGTGGTCTAGCCGCTGTATAACGCATTTGTCAACGTCCTCACCAACAGGATAGAGAAGTTTCGTACCGAGATGCAAGTCCGCGCCGCTCGCATTCGACGTCTTCAAGGACGCGACCATGACAGGTACGACCATTTCAAGCGTCTGCAATTTCGTAAGACGAAGACCTTGATCTCTTTGAAAAAGAGGGAGGCGTGCCTTTTGGACAACATGGAAACTGTAAGAGTCGTCACGGTGTACGACACTTGAGCCCATGAACGTGAACACCGGCATAATGTTGTAGACCATAGAGTCCGGCGCAAGCTTGGCCATCTTCGCGAAGAGAAGTAAGGCTTGATGTAAGGTTTGAGGGTTTTCCGCAGCTGTATATAGCATGAGTAACATCTCCTACCTCAGCGCCAGCACGACGTACAGCGGATGACGTCGACAAGGACGTCGAGGCGCACACCGGCGCTGTTCGAGCCCTTGGAAGATCCAGCATCGGCACAAGTGTCGAGGGCTGTCATGACGAGCTGCTGTGTGTATGTCTTGCCCGGGATTTCGGCGAGGCTAGCGAGTGTGTCGAGAAGAGTGACAACGAGCTCGGAGCTGCTTGGGAGCTTCCTTGCCACGATGGCTTCGACGAACAGAGTCAATGATTGTACGCCAGCTTCAGGGCTTGCACTGAAAATCATCAGCTGCAGCCACGGCCTGCAATGGAGGACAGCGTACTCGGTCGTCTTCGTACGCTTGCTCGCACGCTCCTCCACCGAGGAAGGAGTCCCAGGGCGGAGCTGACGCAGCAAGGAGACAAGAAGCTTCGAATCCGTCACCACCGCGGTGATTGTAGACTTGACAGAGTTGTAGACGTCCTAAACGTAGAAAAGCTCTCTTTAGTGAGGTCCTTTGGGAGCAGAACAAGTAATCAAGACGTACGCTGCTTGTCGAGGTCACTCCGACATTCAGGAGGAACTTGACCAACTCCAGCTTCCTCTCTTCGTCGAGCGCGGCGAAGAGTCCCTTCTGGACTTGCTTGGCGAACGCCGAGAAAGTCTGAGCGTCTTCTGCATAGGTGTTGATAAGTCACGACGACCCTCACGCTGAGTACTCTGAAGACACACCGCCACCACACCGTTCGAGCGCGTCCAGGTAAGCAGTCCATAGTGTGGAATCCTCCTGCAACGCGAGAGCAGCACCAGTGTTGTACGCTGAAGCCACGAGCCTCGCGAGCTCACGCTCCTCCGCCGTACTCTGTTCTGCCGAGCCAACGCCAACGTCGGCGAGCAACGGAACGATGACACACGCCTTTGCACCGTCGGTGACATGCTCCAGAGCGCGAAGAAGCGCAACCTTCGTAGCCGGACTTGCACACGCCACGGCGTGACTGCAAAGGAAGCATAGTACGCGTTGCTTATGCCTTCATACAAGACATCATTAGCGACGAACGGCGCACGGGGAGACAAACAGAGTACTCACAGCCCGACCTGCGTCGACTCGCGTGCTTGATGTTCAACCGCCTGCTGAAGGAAAATCGGCAGGAAACTCGCGTCCTGGACGAAATGTTCCTTATGCTCTGCGAGAGTCTTGCAAAACTTGGACACGTCGTCCCAGTCCAGGTACTGCACGAGCTCTATGGCAGCAATCAGTTCAACTCTTCTCCACACTCGTCCACTCGTACCTGTCTGCGCGCCATATACCTCATCATACCCATACACCGCCTTAGGGTCGCGTCCTCCATGGGGCGGGATCGCCTCCGCGGCAGCCCGCCGAACAGCCTGGTCCGCATCCCCGAGTGCAACAAGCAGCGCGGGTAAGACGATCTGCACGTCCCATTTCAAGTTGTTTCCGGTGACGGACGCCGAAATGAACGCCTGTGCGTGCTTGAGCGCTGCCACCTTTGCACTGTCATGAAGAACGACGCCAAAGAGGAAGAGCAGTGCCGCTCCGCCGCGGGCGCGCAGGACGGCTGCTCGAAGGGATGGTGAAGGGATGGCGTAGAGATTGCGTGCGATGTCAACGTAGCGATGTGTCGAGGCTGGGGCAAACCAGTCGAGAGTTACCGTCGGGGCGGGGATAGACGAAACGATGCTGAGTAGTGACGCAAGCGCCCGTTGGATCGTCGATGCTTTTGAGGGCTTGGCCGCCACGGCGTGGAAGAGGGCAGATTCGGCGATGTACTAAGGTATAAGATCAGTCATGCGACTCGAGACGGCTGGAACACAAGACTGACCTCGTGAAACTCGCTCGGCCAGTCCTGCGGCGCAACGCGAGAGGCGCACGCCTCGACGGTGCGCGCGGCGAGTGCCAGCTGATGTTCGCCAGTCATCTGCAGTAGGAGCGCGCGAAGGACGAGCAGCGCCAATAGCGCGGAATGTTGCTCGTCCTCCTGCGCCATCTGGAAGAGGAACGCGAGCTGGGGCTCTAACGCCGGCGCTGCCAGTACATTTTCTGCAACGCATGATCAGACTATCTGTCAAGCAAAGTGACTAGACGTACCAGCGATGCGCTTTGCGACACCAATAATCCGCTCATCCTCCCCACTCGCCGCCGCTACGGCTGCGCATCCACTCATCAAACCCGACGTGTCCTTCTTTCCAGTTGCGAGTATCTCCCACACCATCTCCGCCCGTTTCTTCCGCAACAACCACGGCCAGAAGGCTCGTTCAACATCCTGTGGCTTGCCGTGTGCCGCGACGAACGATAAATGCGACTTGAGCGCAGCTTTCGGGAGGTCCTCCGTCGATTGGAGCGCGGAGAGGATGGCGGGAAAGGGATCGGTGTTGTCGTGGAGGAGGACTGCTGGGGAGGCGTAAAGCGCTTCAAGAACTGCTGGCGAGGGGTCCGCGATGCGCGTGAGGAGAGTCTCGCGGATTGCGTCCTACGGGTTGTCAGGCAACACATGAACAAGAGCAAGATTGAACGAACCTCGTCATTCGCCGTTCCTGCACTGAGAGCTTGAACCATCTCGCGCACGCCGGCAGCACGAACGGCTGCATCCGCGTCCGACGACGCGACGAACATGCGACCCTTGCCCTTGGAACCGGGCTAGTCGTCGCATCAGCATCTCCATGAACGCGTGCACAAGTCACTGACCATGGAAAGAGCCAGTACAATCTCGTCAACAGCAGCATCTCCAAGCGCAGTCTTGCTCTCTTCGATGCAGGCCGCAAAGACGTCCGGCCGGCGCTGCTTGATAGCACCGAGAAGGGAGCCCACCGTCTTGCCGGATTTTGCATTTGCGAAGAGGAGCATACCAAGCTCTTTCACGACCGATGCTGGTGTGGTGGTCGCCTGTATGACGGCGCTGAGGGCTTCCGCGTGCGCTTCGTTATCCTCGCACGTCGGAAGGACCATCGCGCAGAAGGGCACAAAGAGCTTCTCGCTGCCGTCCAGCTGCAGCGTGTCTGCAAACGCGTCTCTATTGCGGTATTAGAGACTAGGTCCCATTCGGAGGGATGCACGCACGAGTTCGCAACCAGGGCTTCGACAACACCCTTCGGCAAGTCAGCCAACTGGTCTTGTGGGCCGGTGACGGCGACGAGCGTAGCCTGCAGTTGCGCGGGCGATACAGCCTTCTTGGCCTTGACGATGCTCTTGATGATCGAGCGCGTCGCGTCTTGCGCCAGTCGACATTTTTGCGCGAGGGCAGCGAGTAACAGCAACGAGCCCACCTGCACAGGGCGTCAGCTACATCGGCCAAGGCAATATCGCAGGGTAGATATAAGACGCATCGCAATGTCCGCTGTTTGTGAGAGTATGGGGAGATGCAGGAGTACATCCGCCGCACGGGACTGCGGTGGATTATCCACAACAACGCTCTGCGCGGGGATGGAGCTGAGGTACGAGGAAATGCCTCATCTGCAGATAATACCGCGTGGGTCTGCTGGGTCTCGTGAAGTTGCAGCGACGGATAGCGTGGAACTCGCCAAACGCTACACATCCGCGGTTGCAGCCGCAGAGCAGACGTGGAGAATCCAGAACGGCGAACGGAAATTTTGCATGAACATACCAAGCAATTGTTGGATGCTTTTACTCCTCCAGATAGGGGCGCGACGAGCGCGGGAAGAAGGAACGCGAGCGTCTCCTCGTTGAGTCCTCCGTCCGCGGCGCTGAAGAAGTCGAGGAAAACGCTCGCGTTGAAACTGACGACGACGTCGCTGACGGCCTGAGCTTTGAGTGCCTCAGGGAGGACGGATGCTACGAAGCGGGCGACCTGAGATGTTTTCCGCATCTCGGCGACGAGGGCTGGGCGCGGGAGCGGCTTTGCAGCGGCTTTGAACGGCACGAGGAACGACCATGCGGGCGACGACCTTGGAGTTAAGCATTAGAGGTAGGAATATAGATGGGGTTTCTGCGTACTCGATGTGCAATATGTTGAGCATTTTGGCAAAGTGCGCCGACTCGTGATATGGGGTGAAGAGCCGGAGCACCGCGTCGACGTTGAACTCTTGAATTCTGGAAATATGATGAGAAATGCAAGGACGACACGGCCATATATCGCACCTAAATCGTCTAACGAGCCATTCCAGAGCTTTTCCAGCGGCAGAGTCGAGCAAATATGGAGTGAGCGCGACCAGGAAACCGTTCAGCGCGTCGTCGAGCTCCCTGACAGCATCCTGGTCCAACAGCGTTCTGTCTGTATCTCTTGCAGCTAACGAGAATAGTGGTTCTTCCCATTCGCTGAATCTTGAGTTGAGCAGAGTAAGTCGCGCGAGACCGTTTGCGCCGAGGGCGTGGACGACGGCGAGGTCGTGGGTGTCGGCGTCGCGCGCGGTGAAGAGATATGACTGGGCGCGTCTTTTCCCGCGTTTGTCGCGGTCGGCGAGCAAGGATGCGTGCGCGCTGGACGACGCGGCCTTGGCGAGCTGCCTTTGGAGCGCGGTCGCCATTTTTGAGAGGAAAAGGTAGAGCAGCGGAGTTTCCCAGTCTCGCGCCTCTTGACTTCCAACCACAACCATCTCGCCTCATCAGGATCTATAACGATGTCTTGCCCCGTTGATCACATCTTAGATGATTCTAAATGTCTTCCAAGGCGGGTCATTGGCGTCGGGGTCCCGTTATGGCACTACAGAACAGATCTTGAACTGCTCGAGGCCTTGGACTCGATTACTTCCACCCTTGGTCGTCTGGCAGCATTCGGCATCATTCATAATGACATTTCGCCTCAGAACGTTCTCATTGGACAGGGTATGGTCAAAGGACTGCTGCTGGATCTCGAGTTTGCTTCGATCCGCGACTATCGTCAGCTCACACTCTCGGACGACCGAAGCAGCAGCCCTGCTGCGGCGGCGAACGCCCAGGGTCATGCCATACAAAATATGCTCCCCGAAAGTTCTGCGTTGCGCAGGACAAGTCTGATTGTACGCTTCCAACAAAATGTCTACACGTTACATTCTGACACTGCGCGCGATAGGGCTCACTGCATTTCGCGCCGTCAAGCGTGCTCAAAGCGGAAAGGGATACAGTACTTAACCGCGCAACGGGTCAACACCCGACAACGGGTCAATCGCATTCCCCTTTCCCTTTTGGCAGTTTTAGCTGATGCATCTTTTTGAGGGGGTCCATATACGTCTCCTTTATATTCTTGCTGAGTCTGGGGGGTCCTGATCCCATGGTTCGAGAGATGGAGAGGTCGCGGTCGGGGGGAGCGGTGAATCCCGACCGCGCAACTCTGAAAGTTGCTCCATACCATCATATATAGTTCTCCTCACTCATTGTGCGCATCGTAAATCTTGTCTTTTAGACGCGTCAGAGCAGTGCGCAAGGGGCTGGGGGGTAGAGACCACACCGTTGGACTTGTAAGTACGCGGAACTGACCCGAAACTGACCGGCCGCTGACCCGGCCGTGACCCGACCACCTCGTACAACGCTTTCTTGAACTGGTTTCAGCAAAATCTCGACCGGAATACGTATATATAGCTTGAGTAATCTAATTCCAGAGAATTTCCGTGTCTGAAAGGTGAGTCGGCGGCAAGACATTACTGATTTATGGCCTGACCCGTTGTCCCGTCAATTGCCGATTTGCAGGGTCGCGCCGCAACCAATATTATCTCCCCCATTTTTCGCTCAACACGTGTGGCCTTTTTTCTCCGCAATATATAGACACTATGCAAGCTGCCTGTAACAAGAATATGGAAGGGGAAGGTCTTGGGACAAAATGAGGCGACCGGTTTCAGAAGTTGACCCGTTGCCCGCTTAAGTACTGTAAGTCTTATCATAAGTGCCCAGTTCTGCGCACTCCGGAGGACGACGTCGAGTCACTTTACGGGGTTGTCGGTTACACAATGTTGCGTGTGCTCTTCAAGAAGCTGCCTGTGCCCACAAACGCACAGACGCCCGTCATCGAGTTGTACGCCAATCTGCAACGTGTATTACACACTGCATTTGGCGCCTCCGACTTGCAGCAGCTGCTGGAGAGTCGGAGGGAACTTTCGGCCACCCCGTTCGAATGGATCTGGCTTGAACTCGCTGTCACCGATCTGTTGATCCGTAATACAGGCGACGCGCTCTACGCGTTACTCCAGGCAATGACGGACCCCTTCACGGCTCCGCGTGATTGGGGAGCTGTCGACCGACGCCGTGCACAGGTCTTGCAGGCGATGGAAAGTGGACATGACCTTCCAGCGATCGCACGCGTGCCCTTGGTAACTTTGGTCGATCTCGAGAGAGTCGTGCATGCCGCTCTCAACGAAGAGAGGGCAAGTGTCTATTCTTGTAGCGATTTGTAATTCTGAGCTAGGAGGTCTGCTTCGCATGGATCATGCCGCGCTACGAGTTGTGCTTATTCATCTACTTATGACTCATATCAACTACTAGTACTTAGTCTTCGGCCTGGCACGACGCGCCAACGTTCCTTCTCTTCCTCAAACCATGTCCACTCCCGTTCCCAGCCCCAACCCTGGAGGCCTGTTCATTTTCGTTGAACTCGGGGCAGAAACCACTGAGGCCGAATTCCACGGTAGGTAACCTTTTCGACAAACACCATCTCTCGCGATCCTAATGACTCATCCCAACTCAGACATTAACGAGAAGGAACATGACCCGCCGCGCATGGCGCTGCCTGAGTTCGTCGGCGCGACGCGATACCGCGCCATCGACGGGCAGAAACCGACGTGGTTGAATCTAGTCAGCATCTCCGACCTCAGCGTCATTGGCTCGCCCCCCATCGTCGCAATCATGGAGCAGCGCTCCGAGCGCGAAGCCAAGATGTCCAAGGCCTTCTCAGGTCTTGAACGCCGCGTTTGCAGCCTGGTGTACGACTCGTTGTCTGATCCTTCGGCGCCAAAGGTCGAAGCGAAGCCGGGAGTCGCGGTCATCGTGGGATTGAACACGAGCGATCCGGATGGATTGGATAGGTGGTACAACGAGGAGCATCTGGCGCTGATTCGCACCGTCCCTGGATGGGTACGCACGCGCCGGTACAAGTTCGTGGATGGCGGGCTTGTGGGGTTCATGGAGGGAAAGGTCATCCCCACGTTCACGACGGTATCCGAGTTCACCAGCGAGGACGTGCTTGCGAGCGAAGAGTTGAAGAAAGCTGGGAGCACAGAGTGGAGGGATAAGGTCATGAAGGACGTTACGTTCATCGAGAGGCGCGCTTTCAAAGCGTACAAAGTCCTCGCGTAGTTCAGGTTGATAATCGTCTAAGTAGGAATGGATAGTCCCTCAGTGCGAATGTTTTCTCTCGGCCTCGGAAGATGCTCTGCAGTAACATCTTGCGTTGGAAGTGACGCCTCCCTTGAGGTGCGAAGTTCCCCGGTCACGTGACTCTCACGCGCGCAAACGTCTCACGGGTGTTGCTTTCGCACGATAAGCCTATCCTGTTGATTCCTGTGTAATACCTATTACAGGTCACGCAATATACGTAGTAGTACGCTATGATAACGACAATGAGTGTGAGTGAGTGAGTGAGTGAGTGAGTGAGAGTGAGGGAGGACAACCCCATGGTGATATGATGATGATGATGGAACGAAGGTGGCAGAGTCCCATCTGCTACAAAAAAAGCCTAGGTACCCCAGATTATTCTACTGAAGAAAAATGCACCAACACGTAATGAGATTAGTTGGTGGGGACGACGCCGTAGAGGCGGAAG
>KV426404.1:0-16045 GCA_001632375.1 Exidia glandulosa HHB12029
GGTGCTGCAAATATTAGAACCAGTGCCCTCCTCTTAGTATCCCAAAATGGAAAGTGGTCGGGATGGATGCAAATCCGTTGTGAATGTTAAGGATTGAGCCCCATCCTTAGTGCTGAACCAATAGTGATACTGCCACACTAGCACTAGCGGATGGTCTCCCTACTGTAACTCCCAGATACTGAATCGATTTCCAAAGGTTGTGGACTGCACTGCAGCAGATTAGGCGATGCACACCCGGTGCTAGCAATGAATACAGCGCTCATGAAAGGGTAATTTCATAGCTGTTGTAATCCCAAACTTGAAGTGTGCAGAGAATGGTAAGATGTGCAATAGGGAGGTGGCGGCAGTGGGGCCATGATGCTTAGGAATGGGGCACCCTCCGAGACATTAAAACTTTGAATCATCCATATCGCAGTTTGACTACCCTTGTACATGCAGCCATGAGATTTCGATCCATACTGCAGCTTTTTGAAATGACTTACAGGTAGGATAGGTGCACACTGGCAGTGTGGCGCTATCGGCTGGGGACCCGACACTATGTTAGAATCAATATGGTATTGGATTCCATGCAGCGAAGAGTTTGCTGCTTGCTATCTGGCTTTGGTTTGCATTACTGCTGGTCTCATACAAGACATTTAGAGTGAATGCGATTGCATGCAGTGTTCTGTAAACTGGACACTACTAAAGCTGTCGTTTAGCCACACCACCGCTACGAAATGAATGTCAATGCTGGGGATGAAAGTTGGTATGGAGACTTGCTAATCACATCTTCGTAGACACTGACTTGCATCAGGAGCACTACAGGACGCACTCCCTCCCTTAGCACTTGCTTTTCTGTACAGTGCTTGCGAAGACTTGTGGGATGCCTCGTTGCTGAAATGTGTCCGATTGACACTCCCATCTGCGAGCATACTGCAATGGCATCCCTCCTACACTGTTTGCTCCACTTGCAGGTCCCATAGCCTCGAAATTTGGTTCCGGAATTCGACTTTGGAACTCTGTATAACCGTACTTTCGAGGTATGTAGTCCTGAAGACATGCCCAATCGTCACAGAATAAGGGTCTTCTGGTGCTGTAGTGTGCGATTTGTCCATGGTAGTGTTCCGAAATTCTAAAAGGCACTAAATATTCCACTCAGGTCGGCCATTTGATTTGCGCATGAATCGCACGGTCATACATGGTCAGGTGGGATGTAATGCAGGCTGCTAGGTACCCCATACTATAGGAGGTACGGTCTCAGCTGGTAGGGATTCGAAATACATGTATTTCGAGTACTATTCACTCGCAGAGGGTGAGATTCAAACTCTGCACATACTATCGGTATTCTACATGCCATAAAGTGACTGTGACGAGAGCGCATGACTACAGGTGTACTATTCCTTGATCTACAAAGCGATTTGTCGAAAAAGCGGAACCAAATGTCGAGGCTTCCAGACTTGCATACAATCAATCTGGAGTCCATTCAAGGGTGTCTGGACTGCTTTCCAGTCCCATGGAGCCTCTTCAGGTTGTTCAACAGATTTACAATATGGTCTACAGCATTCTGGTCCGGAAGTTGGGGTTCATCTGCAGGGCATCAACACTGGCCACACCTTCCTCAAGCAGAAATGCTACAAGTTTCCCATGATGTGAAGGGGCTCTATGGGGCTGAATAACATGCCTGACACTCTTGAATGGACTTTAGATTCATTGCAGACAAGTTTAGAAGCCTCGACATTTGGTTCCGCTTTTTCGACAAATCGTGTTGTAGATCAAGGGATAGTATACCTGTAGTCATGCGCTCTCGTCACAAACACTTTATGGCATGTAGAATACCGATAGTGTGCGCGGTATTTGAATCTCACCCTCTGCGAGCGAATAGTGCTCGAAATACATGTATTTCGAATCCCTACCAGCTGAGACTGTACCTCCTATAGTATGGGGTACCTAGCAGCCTGCATTACATCCCACCTGACCATGTATGACCGTGCGATTCATGCGCAAATCAAATGGCCGACCTGAGTGGAATATTTAGTGCCTTTTAGAATTTCGGAACACTACCATGGACAAATCGAACACTACAGCACCAGAAGACCCTTATTCTGTGACGATTGGGCATGTCTTCAGGACTACATACCTCGAAAGTACGGTTATACAGAGTTCCAAAGTCGAATTCCGGAACCAAATTTCGAGGCTGTGCGACTGACTGTCGAAACAGCTTGCTCATACAGCACTCCACATTGCACTGCAATAGCAGACATATATGTTAATGAGATGTTTCTGTGTAACCTGGTCCTCCGCAAGTCTCTGCTGACATTGTAAACAGTGCTGAAAGCTAAGACGGGGAGTCTGTTCCGTAGTGGTGCTGATGCGCACCACTTGTTCTGAAGGTGTATTAAATGTAGTGACAGTGCAAACTCGCTTGCTAATGACATACTTTTATCCTAGGACCCATGCAGTGTGGATAACTGCTACCTGAATTGATATCGCATGGCAACCACCTGGTCTCTTATATTCTGCCGCGCAGTGCCGCGCATCGCCGCGCAGTGGCTATGTAGTGCCGCGCAGTGCCGCGTCAGTCCAGACAGGCCATATCTTGCCTCACAGGCCTCTGTACTCATCCATAAGACCTTCTACAGAGTTCCAATGGCCTGTGTTATCCTGTTGTGAAGTGGACAAACAAATGTAAACACCTCGTGTGTTTGGGCAATCCCCAGTCCAACACTGGTCTATTCCCAAGGTATGACCACTGGGAGCCTATTGCTATGTAGGAACACCATAGTGATTGGCTGTTAGCCCTTTGGGATGGAAAAGAAGTGTCTTGTTCACTGTTATGCCCATGCAAGGTAGTCTTGTGAGGCTGTATTGCAGTTTCAAGGCCTTCCGGCAACTCCTCAGGTAGATGGAAGCATAATAGAGCAGCTAGGGTGGTCTAGAACAGGTCATGTCAGTGGTTTGAAGTCCCTGGACCACTGCCGCGCAAGCTAGGAGACTGCCGCGCAAGTGCCGCGCCATCACCAAAAGTGCCGCGCAAGTGCCGCGCAATCAAGAAAAGTGCCGCGCAGGAACCAGAAGTGCCGTGCAGGGATCAAGACTGCCGCGCAGATGCTGTGCAAGTGCCGCGGTGGCTGTGCTAGTGCCGCGCCTACAGGCTATAGCATAGTCTCAGTCTATAGCTACTGGGTGACAGTCCTCATGCCTCTTAGGCCAACTTACCACCCCTTGCCCTGCACAAATAGTGTCCCAGGCACTGAGTGACTGAAAGAATACTCGGGGACTGATAATAGGCCTCAATACTGCCTCACATCACTGTGAACAAGCAACAATCAGTATCATTGGCTAGTGGGGGTTGGGATGTTTATTGGTTTGCTCCTGTAGGCATAGCAAACAAGGATGTCCACCGACAGCATCAATACTTGAACACTAATAGTGATTCCGCCTGGTAAGCATCATAATCTGCCTCTGTCAGCGCTTAGATACAGGAGTAGTGCCACATACAACAATCCTGCATAGCACATGATTAGGTGTACTATACACAGTATCTGTGTTTCTTGAGGTGCCAGGGACTGCCGCGCAGTGCCGCGCAGGGGCTATGCAGTGCCGCGTAGTGCCGCGTAGGGTCCGCGCTACTGCCGCGCAGCAATCCTCACAAGTGCCGTGCGCATGTGGGCAATCATCATATAACTTGATAGAGATGACTGAGACTCTCATGGAGGATATACCACAGCTATCGTAGGACCCTTCACATCCTGTCTATGTGGGTTTTAAGGAGTGAGAGAGAAGGGAACCGGTCCTATGGCCCTGCGCGGCACTACGCGGCACTGGGCGGCACTTGCGCGGCAGAATATGTAGGCCCCAACCACCTGCAACCGTACTGTGAGGGTCGATAATCCATGTGTGACAGTCTCCGCTACAATCACAGTACTTTGCGCGATCAGAATTGATGTCTCATACATTGCTGAATACCCTCAGAAGGAGCCACATCGATTGCAAGGTACTGTGAATGCCCCTGCCGCTAGCGTGCACCAACCCTCATTCCTACCTGCCATCACTGGAGCTGTTCCTACTGCAATTTGAGACACCGAACTCGCTTGGCTACGTCTTCCCAAGTAATATAAACCCAATACGAACGATTCAAGAACTTCAAATAGTTTGGCACCTCCCCCTTTCCCTAAGCATCATCGCACCGCTGCTGCTGCCCCATTGCACAATTCATCATCCTCTACAAACTACAAATGTGTAACTGGAATTTGTAGAGGAAATTGCCGTTTCAGGTAAACTTTATTCATTGCTAACACCAGGGCACATCACCTGATCAACTGCAGTCACCGGAAGGAACCTCGATTTTTCCATACATATGAAGTAGGCTGTCTCTTTCCGATACGGCAGGATTCAGTGAAATTTGCAGTGTTTGTACAATACAAAGTTGTGCGAACCGGAGAGCGTTGAATATTGCGGTGCCGAGCAAGACCCTGAGTCATGCGGAAAGAACAAAGCTGAATAGAACAAAGCCTGGAAGATTCAACCTTTTCCGGCTGAATTTTCCCGGAGGCGGACATATCGGAGTTCTCCAGTGGGGAAAATCTGTGTATTCGGAATTTTCCATTTGAATTTTCCCACTTAGGGAAAGTTTTCACGGCTTTTCCAAAGCGGATTGTCCCTGAAATGTCCCGGCACGGGAAGATTCAGCCGGAAAAGGTTGAATCTTCCAGGCTTTGTTCTATTCAGCTTTGTTCTTTCCGCATGACTCAGGGTCTTGCTCGGCACCACAATATTCAACACTCTCCGGTTCGCACAACTTTGTATTGTACAAACACTGCAGATTTGACTGAATCCTGCTGTATCAGAAAGAAACAGCCTACTTCATATGTATGGAAAAATCGAGGTTCCTTCCGGTGAGTGGAGTACAGGGCTATCTGCAATTGATTTGGTATCCTGGAGCTAAGGCACGGAGACCATTCACTAGTCTTGTAGTCGCAATGTTTGATTCAGCACTAAGGATGGGACTTAATCCTTAACATTCACAACGGATTTGCATCCATCCCGACCACTTTCCATTTTGGGATACTAAGAGGAGGGCACTGGTTCTAATATTTGCAGCACCCTCGAACAGCAAAGAGCTAAGGCAGGGACCCTCCGGCTATGACAGAACCTTAAATTGCACCCGGACAGTACAATTGATCGGTTAGAAAGCTAAGACAGGGTCCAATCCTTAGCAATTGGACATGATTACATGTGTGAAAAGCTAAGGACAGGGGTAGCCATATTCAATTTTGCTGTTTTGCGAGTTTCAAAGCTAAGAGCTAAGGACCCGGCTGGTCGGCGGGTTTGGCAGTTTTCGGACACCTGCCGGGGTCTTAGCCTAACCGTACGAGGTGTAATATGCTATACTTGAGCGCGCGCACACGCGACCCGGCCGCCGCGCTTTGCTCCAATACTTGCAGGACCTGCTGCAGTGCGTTCATCGCTCGTTCTCGTCTGGATAGCGCTGAATTTTCGTTTCCGTGGCGTACATTAGAGGTATGACCTCCCACAGCCAATACTCAACATGCCGTTCGGCTCGAGTACGACCAGGCACAAATCACGACGCCTGCATACGAGTCAATGCTCCGAAAGCCTCCATTCCAATGCGACTGGAGCTCGCGTGACTCGGCAAGCGCGTCGCCGCTGTCTGCGCGATTCGATGCTATATCGCCGCCTGGGACATCATCTGTCTCGATGTCCAGCACCGCGACAGCGCTTGAAGACGAATGCTCTCTGCCAGTACTCCAGGCCCCTCGTGCATGTGGCTGCTCTGGTCAACGGTGCTTTGCTTGCGAGCAAATTGTATGTGCGGCCGCTGCATGCGGCGTACGCGATGGCGCCGACTGTCACGTTCGAGCTCATCACCCGCGACGACGTCCACTCCGAGATTGTACCAGCCCTCTCGGGATGCAGTTGCTCTTCTGCGCGTCATTGGCGGCATAGACGATTGTTGCTGCTACAACAGTGTACCGCGTTTCGCTTTTGCACCAGATCTCGCATCGAGACTCATCGAGAACTGTGGAACTGTGTGCTGGACGACGCGCACTCTGCACGCTTCCGTTGATGCAGTTCCAGTTTGGTTGAGCACGGCGCTAGAGTAGACGATAAAGCGCGTCATCTGGGCACCTGTAATGTAAAGGTGTGCAACTCATGATTGTATCGGGCCTTGCGAATCAAACTGACCATCCTTCGGAAAAAATAGACCGCGAAATACCGCGCGCGTGTATGACAAGTCTGATGCGCATACCTTCGATGCTACGGTGCCCCACGTTGACTCGAGCGCACAAAGACGGTGACATGTACAAGTACCAGGCGAGGAACAAAGACTACGGATTGAGCATGCTCGCGGCTCAGCATGGCATGTCTGGCAAATACGACCAGTCGTAGCTCACTGCTGCGCGACGAATACGAACGCGTGAACTGCAGCCCGAATTAGTATCCCTTCCACATGTGCATCCTCCCATTGCTATTCCCGTGTTCATGCCATTGACTTTAAGGTTCCTTCCTCCTGTGGAATAATATCCACCTGCACTGGCGCTTATTCCCAAGTGCGTCCAAACACACACACCAAGCATATCAACGAGCCCACGCTCGTGCTGTCCAGTCTTACGCTGCCACTTCAAGTTGCTGTCATGGTTCAATCTGAAGACGCGTAGACCGTTAAGGCAGGTGAGCTTGCTATGAGTGCTAGGTAGTCTACAATTACACAATAATATCGATCAGGCAGAGGAGATACGGGGCCCTTTCAAGTTCCCGTGACCATCTACACTATGTTCCATCAAATCCTTGCATGGTCTGGTGTCTCAGAGCGTGCTGTTCATTTTGCAACAGATGACAAGTTGTTGCGAGAAATGCCGCAACCGGCATGGCAGACTTTTCCCCAGAATGTGGTGGACCAAGCAACGTTGAGGGTATATTAAACGACATAGGCTAATCGCTTCACGTTCGCGTGGATATTGGAGCGACTTCCTGAGCGAAGCTTAGCACATAGGTGCCGGAAGTGTGTGCCCCGGTTCAGTCCTCTGTTGTTTTGTCGCGCGGAATGGCAGAACCGGGATCTCCCGGTTCGAAGCCTTTGAATTTCTCACGCTTTTTTCGTCGACCTCAGCTGCCTTCCATGGTTGTCTCGTGACATGAGCAGTGCATAGAAGATTGCGCGGGACTGTATTTCGGAGTACTCACAATGCAAAGGCAAACTACATACGTGTGGATTTGAACAGTGCCGCAGGAACGCCGTCCTCGTCGCCCAGGAGGAACATCTCATACGACTCGAGCTCTCGCACGCTCCAGAACCGCTCTACGCGCCCCGCTGGCATCACGTCGGAAACATCGATATCGCAGGGGACCTTCAGATTGATGTTCAACAGACGTACAGTGTCGACGTCGCAGGAGAACGAAGAGACGATGTTGTCTAGTGCGTTGATGGCCAAGCGTACATTCTGATTTCGCTTCGCATACAGGACCACCGTGCGGAGCTCGGGCAGAGTCATGATTGCGACGGTGCTGTCGAGAGGGGCCTCTGGCTCTGTAGACGCTATTTTGAGGTCCTGCGGCGAAGCGAATCCAAGCATAAGACACTCGAGAACGGGAAAAGATGGAACGAATGGAGTCATGGCATACCAGGTATGCAGAGGAAGTGCGAGGCGTCGAACGAGGGTCGGAGAGAGAGATGACCAGAGACGAGGGAGTGTGTAATCGCGAGCTCCGGGAGCGGAACAGCCCTTGCCATTAGGTAGCATGTAGTATGGTGCCAACGAGACACAGCGAGAGCGCGCCCCATCCGGATCCGGATCCTGCACCTGGACAGCGAACGCCCCACCGCTCTCCGCGCAAATTTCCACTCGAAGCTGCGCATACGTCCCGATGTCCGAGAAGATGTCGAAGAGCGAGGCGAGCGGGGCAGCGCCGAATTGGTGAATATACAGCTCCTCGCGGTCGCTGCGCGCGAACATCCGACGCACGTGCTGGGCCATCGCATCGTCCTTGATATAATATACGCGAATACGCGCGATGCGCTCTGCCAACGTGCACACACGCGCCACATCCTCCTCCGCGAATTCCGTACTGGTGGAGTTTCTGCCGTAGCGCGGGTGGTACTGAGATAGGTGCGCGATAGACAGGTTCGGACATGCCGCGAGAACAGTCGCGCAGTCTCGTGCATCCCTAAACGTATAACGGAGCTCTTTCAGCGCCGGCAATACTGTGACCGCATTGGCTCGGCGACTCGGATTCGCGTCACGGTCACAGTTCCACCACGTGTAGTCATGAAACAAGTCAAGCGATTCGAGGGCAGGCGTCATCTTGGGGAGGTACGGTATGTGCACCCGTTTGTGCACCCACGGTCTCTCCGCGTCGAAGATGCAGGAGAGTTTGAGGTGGCGCAGGGCGGGGAAGGCAGGCGAGGGGTACGACCGGAACACCGCTTTCGCGAACGCTTTGAAGGCGTCGACTTCGTTCGAGGTGAAGGACAGCGAGTGGAGACGCGCAGCGTGCGGTCTGATCAAGGCGCACAGCTGCAGAAGCGCCGGCGCATTATTCGCCGTCCTGCACGCTACGTGTACGTCGAACGAGATTGGCAGTGGCCGCGCTCGGTGTAGTGCCAGACTGATGAAGCGCAGACCCGCTGCCAGACGCGCTTCGAGAGATGCGTAAACGGCGTCCGTGAATCTGCCGGGGACGACATCGCTAGGCGAACTCATACAGTAACAGCGGCGGCGATCGTGCAAGCTGGTGTTGAAGTCGATGCGAGACCATAGACGGGACGAAGCAAGAGCAGCAGCGCGCCAGCGACGGGAGACGTGGGAGACGGCGACGCGGGCTTCCAACGGCAGGTGCTCCCATACCATGCACCAGAGTTCGTCAGGTAGAGCAAAGAGCAGAGTCGGACACGGCGACATGGAGCGAAGACAAGCTACGGACGGCGGAGATCTATTCGTCTCCTAGCACTAGTCCGAGACTCCTGTCTGCTCCGGAAGAGGGGAGTGTCGTTGATGAATGGGGCATCACTATGATAGAATGTACCTGGTCCCAACTGAGCAGTTCCAGCGCGTGCAAGAGTCAGAGGTAATGGTGGTACGAAGGAAAGAAGCGACCGCGGAGTTCGACGCCGCATTTCTCTTCCCATCTGCCGCACAATAACCATGTACGACTCTGAACCCAAGACGCCAAGGTTCGTCGCTTCAGAGGAGAAGACAGCGAGGCAACAAGGCAGCAAAAAGAAGAGCCGTCTCAGCAGTGACACTACGAGGGAGGAGGTCCAGCGTCACGGTGCGGCCGATGGAGATGCAATCACAGGCCACAAAGGCGTAAACGTATTCATCTGACGGTCCAAGCAGTCATGACCGACAACAATCAAGCAATACAGTACAAGAAACGACCGTCTTCATCGTAGCACTGACAATGTCACTTCAGTACAAGTCACGCAGCGCGCGGAAAAAGATCAGACACACCTAGACGCGTAGCTTACGACGCTTCGTCCCCGTCGCCTTTCTCTGCCAAGCGTAACATCAGCCTGAATATGAGAAAGGATGGAGCGAGAGGACGTACTGCGGAATCTTTCTCGTCGTCGGCATCATGACCAGTGGTATCCGAGTCTTCTTCGGCGTCTCGCTGGCGCTTACGTGTCGTAGTAGTAGTCTGCGCCGGTTCGTCGCCGTCGACTATAGCCTTGAACATCTCCTCGAGGGCTTCCGAAGCAAGTTGCGCGATATGAGTATAGGGAACGCCGCCGACGAGAACGAACGACGAGAGGAACGTACACATTCCCAGCGGCCGGCGTGGAAACGCCAAAGGAGCCTCAAAGTCGAACTTGAAGACGTTCGTTCCGTTCTTGAACTTCATCGGACTCGTGCGAGTCAAACGAGCGTCGTCGGGGAGCGTGCCAATGATCTCCGCGTCGTCGAGTTTCTTGGGCTGGGCGCGCGGTTTCCTGGCCTTCGGGGGCATCGCAACGCGTGTCGGAAGATCCAAACGAGCGTCGTCGGGGAGCAGGCCAACGATCTCTGCGTCGTCCTCGTAGTCGAGTTTCTTCTTGGGCGGGGCGCGCGGTTTCCTGGGCGCGCCAGTCTTCTTCGGGTGGGCGTAGTAGTTCGAGTAGCGGTGCTTGGGCATCGTGGGACGGAGGGCGTGGAAGGAGAGCAAGAGCAAGGAGCTGAGGCGCTAGTACCAGTGCCAGTGACGTCTCTTAATTCGTCTCCTGTGCGGGACGGGGAAGAGGGGCGGCGAAGAGGGGCACGCGGCGTGGCATGAGCGCGGGCATTGCAGGACCGTCGCAGAGAGACCACGAGCGTCTGATAGTTATTCTGCTTGAATACCCCGGACCAGACCGCAAGCGAAGTCGCGTCATAGACGATTGGTACCCCTATAGCTCACGGAGCAAATGCGTGGTGGTTGTATGCGGGAAAGGAGCGACGGCTGAGTTCAACGCGCTTTCTTCTCCCACCATGTCAGATTCAGCAGCAGCACCCACCACCCCAGACGCCGATGCCGACTACCTGGAGCAATACCGCGTACCCTGCGTTCCCGAGGTGTACTATATCCCAGACTTCATAACAGAGCACGAGGAAGAATACCTGCTTCGTAAGGCGCGTCCAAGTGAACCGTCCTCCAATGCTCACCCTCGCTGACTATGACTGGGAAGATCCACGAAGCACCGCAACCTATGTGGAGAACGCTTGCCAATCGGCGGTCAGCTGCACCTTAGCTTCCTCCGTCCTCGCGCGTGTGCTCAACTCGGACCAGGCTGCAGATATGGGGTTCGTGCTCGTACTCATACTCCTGCTTGCGCACTACAGCATTGCTAACCACCGCGTATCTTGTAGGTGGAATAATCAAGAACGGCGTGCTCGTGGGCCAGAAGCTGCCCGACTGGCTGGATAAATTGTGCGTCTGTCCGAGCTCGGGTCCTCGCGCGTTATGTTTACGGCGCTGCAGTCCGGACCTGGTGACGCGTCTACGCGATACGGGCGCGTTCAAGAGCGCGAAACACGGTCAGCCGAACCATGTTATCGTCAACGAGGTGCGCATACATGCATCAGCAGTCTTTCGTCGCTGGTGCCGATGCTGACGTCTTGTGCAGTATCTCGCAGGACAGGGTATAATGGTGCGCAAAACGCCCATAACTTCAACAAGCTCTGACTCGTTCCAGCCGCACGAAGACGGCCCGGCGTACCACCCCGTCGTGGGCACCATCTCGCTCGGCTCGCACGCCGTCTTCAACTACTACAAATACGCCGACACACCCTCCACCGACGGCAACGCAGGCCGCGCAGTGGACCGTACACCGCTCGTCTCGCTCCTCCTCGAACCGCGCAGTCTCGTGATCACCCGCTCATCGCTCTACACCGGACACTTACACGGCATCGAGGAGCGCACCCAGGACGTCCTCGGTGGGCAGGACGGCGTGAAAGTGGCCAACGCGCATCTCGTACGGGCGGAAGAAGCAAGAACGGGCGGGACGCTGACGAGGGAGACGAGGATGAGTCTCACGTGTCGAGATGTCGAGCGCGTCTTGGACGTGAAACGCTTTGGGAAATAACTCCTCGCGCTCGCACACATGTACTGAGTAGAAAAGAACGGTATCCAGTGTATTGGAGGATCCGGAGGTGTATACAACGCGCGCGAGTAAAATAGAAATGGACGTGCATGGAATGGATGACGGATGTAAGGCAGCCTTCTTTTACCAGACGCGCACATGTAAAACGCGCGTATGGCTGGATGTATGCCTCGGTTCGTCTTTCTGCCCCGTGGAGACCACGAAAGTCTCGACGATGCTATGCCGCCCGTTGAATAGTGGGTGCGGGATGGAAAGCATGTTGAACGGGAGTGTGGTATGACGAGCTTATGAGGTGTTTGCGGGAAGGAGGTGGAAAGGATGTTATATATATAATGAAAGACGACTCGGAGGAGGAGGTGGTGAGAGGCAAAGAGCGAAAATCTCGTCGGAGGAAGCCGTTGAGCGCCTTCTTCCCGTTCCTCTTCCTCCGCTCTCAATCATTCCTGTTCTACGCGCTCGTACTTGTCGCCTCATATGAGTACTATCGGATGGATAGCGCGCAGTCGTACCTTCCGCCCAAAGAAAAACTCATTGCTGCCACTTCTGTCGCTGGCGATAACCTGAACCCGCGACAACCACTGGTCCATGCTCCTTTGCGTATATGTGCGGGTGACGGGATTGTGATGTCCGCTGCGTTGCGGGCAGGTGTGCAATGTTGCCATACTGTACTCGCCACACAGTATATCTCCTGGGCTCCGGGCCCGCGTCTGTGAACTAGCTTGGTCGTCAGCCTGTCGTATTTCTCTACCGTACACGGACGAATCTGGCAAACGTTTACGCACAGTTTTACGACACGAATTCCACCTGCGCGTCTCGATGTCTTCAGCGAAGAAGACCCCTGCCCTCGATTATCTTCGGTGTTTCAAGCGCGTCGCGGGCAAATCCCCGTTTACTTCCGTTCCGCACGTTGCTGCGACGCTCACCCTCTCGCGCTGTCCTAGAGGACGTGCCATCAATGTCTGCCGGACCTTTTCTTTTGCGTAGCTCCCAAGCTGTTTACCGCCCGTCCATAATATACCCTCGCTTCGCGTTGTTGTCTTACACCGGTCCTCGCACAATTCACGCGTCATTTAGACTCTGGCCCTCGCTGCGACATGTCGCGTATTCCGTCCTCGCTACATCTCTACTTCTCTCTTTTCTCTGAGCCGCTCCAAAGATGCCTGTCGACTCCCATGTCGCTACATCTTCGTGCGTCACCTCCATTGGTGCTCTCCTACGCGGTGACATTCAACGGCTGCCAAGGCCTCACTAGGCCTCACTGTCGAGCGACTGGCGCTCGATCTGCGCCGCCCCGTTTTCTCTCACGGACAGCTCTACTCGGCGATGACGCGCGTGCGTTCGTCGTCGGCTGTCCTGATCTTGAAAGACATTGGCGATGACTCAACATTGACGAAGAATATTGTTTGGAAAGAGTTGCTTCTCGATGTCTGATATCTGCTACCTTATACATTTCTGCTATTAAACATCCCGCTATCATACTCGGCAGCGCAGCGCGGAGCGCGAGCTTCGACTTGTAGTCTTAAAGAGCGTCCGTCGTAGATTCGATAGAACCTGAAGCCGTTCTTCCTTCGAGTTGTGCATCATGATCATGATGTATGGGACAAAAAGCAACAGGATGTATGAACCACGCAATGCCGTAGTAGTGATGAGGAAGTTATAATGTCCCACTGGAGTCATAGCCTCAGGCCAATATCGTCTCATGAAAGTGCGCGGGTTCAAATCACATCGAGTTGGTATCGATGACCTTTTTTACCCGGAAGTGGATCGACCCCGGCCGGGTGACAAAATCCTTCATACGGCCCCTGATTGCAGGACGGTGACTCTATTGTGGGGATAATGCAGTTCCAGTATGTTGTGTTGTCGGCGCGCCGAGAACTGGGGTCGGCTCCGCTCGACCCGACATGCAAATCGAGGTTACCGAGAGGCACAAAGGAACTTCCGCAATGGCGTATAACACAGTCCCGTTACTGTAAGATCTGCTACCTACGGGCACGAAACGACAACAATGCTGAAAATCGAAGGACATAAGCCCCGGTGGACGGACGTCGTCGCGGCGCAACGTTCGGTTTCGCTTCACATAGTTGTTGCGTTGTGCGAGTAGCTTCGCAATACTGTAATCCAGAGTTTGGGCGACGCAGCGCACGAAGGGGCTGCCACCCGCCCATGCATACACCGACTCCGCGAGCGGCATTCCAAGGCCCCCGCCATTGACTATGCGGGCAATGAAGCTCCAGAAGTTCACGAGACTAAAATGAGAGTAGAGGCCACCTTCCGGGACTGCAGACGGCGCAGAGAATGGTTGTCGCAGCGGCGGACGATCATCGACAATCTTCGTATCGACAATCTAACGGCCAGCCATAGGTCGACGCGCAACGGCCAGGTCGGGCAAGGGAGACCAAACATCCTCCGAGTTGAATGTCTACGGCGAGGAAAATGGAAGTGGAGAAATTCCCAAGCTGTGGTCCAAGCTCATCAATGCACAATGCTATGGGTCGCAAGGAATCGAGGGCACATGCGCGAGCTCGAGGCGGTTCTCCAGCGCTGGCTCTTGTTAATCGACTTCCAGCGTAAGTAGATGCACGAGATCACGATGTGAAAGCGTGGCAGCACGCTGTGACACAGGCACTCTTAATTTTGAAGCACCTTCATCGCGGTACAGTATTACGGTTGAACGACTTGGACGAGATTTGTTCCAGCTTCCTGATCTATGGCTGGTCGAATGTGATCCAGTGGCCGAGCCTCGCCATCCGTGCGCGGCTCCAGCGCCGCTGGTCCACATGCACGACCACTCGCTAGACACAAAGCTCGACGGAGCATCGTACTGCAGCCTTGTACGTGGGCGTCCGTGATGCATGCGAACTGTCCTTCGCGAGTTACAGTCACGCGAAAGGGATATAGCAGAATGTTGACCCTATACGCAGTTGTCGATCACGAATCCCAGCCGTCCTTGACCTCACAGATCACAGAGGAGACGCAGAGACAGGAGTAGTTATTGCATTCTTGGTAGTAGTATAGTACTTGATTTTTCAAAGTAGCCTGAAGTCACGTGCATCTAAGCCAGCGCAAGGCCGAATTCGGACCCGTCGTCGTCGCCGAGGAAGAATACGTCGGAAGAGATAGAGTAGCTGCTATCCCACATCTGCTGGACGCTTGCTCCCGTCGCTCGAGCAACAGCCTCGGGATCAAAGCCAACGACCTCCAAGTTCAGAACACGCACGCAGCTGAGGCGAGATCCACCGTGACGATCGTCATAATTGAGCGAGAGCGCGATCTTTTCCACCACAGACTGCGAAACGTCGAATGCGTAGGGATACGATTGGTGAGAGTAACCCTGCAAAACCAAAACACGCAGCGCAGGCATCGTGGTGGCGCACACGAAGCGCTGGCGCGATGCCATCTCGCGGTCTCGAGAACCGACGAAGCGAAGGATGAGGCAGTCCAAGACGGGGAGAGACGCCAGAACGGGGACAGTGATGTACCAAACGTTCAGCGGGATCGCAAGACGGCGAACCAGGCTTGGCGATATTGAGGTCCATATAGCGCGGTGCGTCACGCCGTCGCCCGTTATCGGAATTTCGACGGTCCGAACTCGCGCTACATCTTGCGCGTGGATCGTAAGCGTCTTGGCGCCCAGTGATTGTCGATGTGCGAGTGAGAAGGCGATAGGAGCACGAATACGACGAAAAGAAAAACCGTTTGTCTAGTACAGAACAGTACGTTACAAACGGATGAGGAGCGGAGACTCAACTCTCCTGCTCCTAGGAACACGGCCGGGAACTCTAAACGACGGCCGGTGACGCCGAACGGCGCCTGAATATCGACACCCCCCCTCAGGCCCGAGAGGCGGAACGGTGAGACAGGCCGGAGGAGAAACAGAGCTCCTGCTCGAGCCAACTCCCCCTGGTGATGAGCGAGCGCCGGAATGAAAGGTTCGTCGCCGCGGAAGTCCGAATGAAAGCGGGGTGGCAGTGAGCGACGAACCATCGTGACGCTGGAGCGTCTATGCCTCGTCGTATGTGGGCCTCGAGCAGAACCTCAGCGATCTCCGAGCGAGATCCGGGCAGTGCGTGGGACGGTGGCGGGGTAAATCTTGCGCTCTCGACACACCGATGCTCGCACGCCTGCGAATCGGACCGTACGAAAGGGCCGCATATGCGCTGCGAGTGCCTCAATCTTGCGAGGGCTTACGAAGACGATGCCTGCATGCCAGCAGGGCTTTGCGCCACGCGAGAGCGGCCGACGACGCGCGCAACCGGTTAGAATCGCGCGTCGCGCGCCGGAACGCATCCGCGCCCAATATCGCCTTGGGCGGTGGTGCGGGGAGCCACCCCGGATCCGTTTGTGTCGATGTGCGAGTGAGAAAGCCAAAAGAACAACAAAAACAACAAAAAAAAAACCGTTTGTCTAGTACAGAACAGTACGGTACAAACGGATGAGGAGCGGAGACTCAACTCTCCTGCTCCTGTGAACACGGCCGGGAACTCTAAA
>KV426404.1:16397-40677 GCA_001632375.1 Exidia glandulosa HHB12029
ATGAGGAGCGGAGACTCAACTCTCCTGCTCCTGTGAACACGGCCGGGAACTCTAAATGACGGCCGGTGACGCCGAACGGCGCCTGAATATCGACAGTGATACCGACACGTTGAGCTCCGTCCCAAGATCCGCAAAGATATCATAGAGCTGCGACCATGGCTCAATCTCCTCGTATCGCAGAACGAGTTCTTGACGATCTGTACCTCCGAAGATAGTAGACACCAAGCGCGCGGTTTCCTCGTCCTGGATCCTCGAGATGTGAATGACAGGGACATGCGCTGCACGCATACGAAGGGACGAGATGTCTCCCCATGCGTCCGATTCGGTATCCGAGTCAACGCCGCAGTCACAGTCGCACGTCAAGTGCGCAGATGAAAGCCCTGGAAAACCGGCAAGCACATCTACGCAATTGCGAGGATCGTAATACGTATAGTGCAATTCTTTCAACTCGGGTAGAGGTAGTTCGTCTTCGGGTTCGGGTTCGAATGGTTGATCATCGGGATGCAGTGACCAGTAGCAGCCAAAGCCCAGTTTAATACGCTCCAGGCGATTAAACGCGAAGTCAAAGAGCTCCAGCCAGGTATATCGATGGTTTTGTTTTGAGGAGAGGAAAGGATGAGTTCGCGCATGGAAACGAAGTTGGTGCCATCCTCTGAGCGACAATAGCGCAAGCAAAGATACACGAATTTGGTAAAGCCTGTGTAATCCCTTGGCCGAAAGTGCATCCAGGAGATGCGCGGGATATAGGGAGCGAGTATCTTGACCAGGCAGCGCATCGTGTGGTCTGACTCGTCGTCCGAATCGTCCGCGGCAAAGGATGTCCAATCGTAGCCTTCTGCTGTCAGACCCTCTATAGATAGCAAGATGGGTTGTGTGCCGCATCGCTGGAGCGCGAGAACGACGGAACAGAGGTTCGTATTCCGCAAGCAACAGCTGTAGTCAGCAGGCAAAAAAGACGGCGTCGGGGCATCTTCATCGCCCCAAGAGCAGCCAGCACAAGCGCAATCGGGATCTGGCAAGCCGCTGGAGTATACGTCGATGCGAGACCACAGCTGCGACGTGCCGAGTGAGAAATAGCGCCAGGAGCGACAGACGTGCGAGACGGAAACACGGTCGTCCAACGGCAACCGCATCCAAGCCATGCACCAGAGCTCAATTGGCAGAGAGAATATCATGGGCTGCGCTGAGCCGAGCGTGCGTCGTCGCGTAACTCGTGTGGATGATTGTCTGGAGCGAAGGAAAGCAGCGACGGCTGAGTTAGAACACGCGTTTCTCTCTCACCATGACCGGTTTTGAACTCACCACCAACTATCTGGAGCAATACCGCATTTCCTGCGTCCCCGAGGTGTATTACATTCCAGACTTTATTACAGAGCATGATGAGGAATACCTGCTTCGTAAGGCGCGTCCTAGACCAGACTCCATCCTTCGACGCTCGCTGATTACGACTGGGTAGATCCACGAAGCACCCCAGCCTATGTGGAGAACACTTGCCAATCGGCGGTCAGCTTCACCTTATAGCTTCCCCCTCGCGCGTGTGCTCAACTCGGACCAAGCTGCAGATATGGGGTTCGTGCTCGTACCCATGCTTGCGCGTTACAGCATTGCTAACCCGCGTGCAGGTGGAATAATAAAGAACGGCGTGCTCGTGGGCCAGAAGTTGCCCGACTGGCTGGATAAATTGTGCGTCTGTCCGAACTCGAGTCCTTGCTTGTGGCTGACGCATTCCCCTCCCGACGCTGCACAGTCCGGACCTGGTGACACGTCTACGCGATACGGGCGCGTTCAAGAGCGCGAAACACGGTCAGCCGAACCATGTCATCGTCAACGAGGTGCGCATGCATTGCACGTCTTGTTGCTGGTGCTGACTTGTGCAGTATCTCGCAGGACAGGGTATAATGGTGCGCAAAAGGCCCACAACTTCAACAAGCTCTGACTCGTCCTCTCCATGTCCAGCCGCACGAAGATGGCCCGGCGTACCACCCGGTCGTTGGCACCATCTCGCTCGGCTCGCACGCCGTCTTCAACTACTACAAGTACGCCGACGCCTCCACCGACGACAACGCACCATCCAACAACAGCAACGCAGGCCGCGCAGTCGACCGTACACCCCTCGTCTCACTCCTCCTCAAACCGCGCAGTCTCATCATCACCCGCTCATCGCTCTACACCGGACATCTCCACGCCATCGAGGAGCGTACGCAGGACGTTCTCGGTGGGGACGACGGCGTGAAAGTCGCCAACGTGCATCTCGTACGGGCGGAAGAAGCAAGAACGGGCGGGACGCTGACGAGGGAGACGAGGATGAGTCTCACGAGTCGAGATGTCGAGCGCGTCTTGGACGTGGAACGTTCCGGGAAATAACGCGTAGGTCGCGTACATGTACCAGAAAAGAACGCCCCTGTATTATATCGGGTTCCATCCACCACAAGGCGAGTACTTACAACTGACTAGATAAGGAATAGATGCTCATTGCTCTGAGGCCCCCGGCAAAGTCCGTTATAGGTCCCATCCGAAATTTTGATTTCGTGGGGTCCGTTTATACCCTCCAAAACGGCGCCGTGGGGTCCGTTTACCGAGAACATATAAGTCCCACGGAATTCTCCCCCCTCTACCCCCTCTACCCCCTCTACTCATACCCCGAAGGTCGGATCACGTCTCTCGGAAGGTTCGGGACCTCGGGCCCGCTTTGCATCCGGCCATCCGAAAGCCGTCGAGCCTTTGCGCCTGTTTGCACCAGCGTTGCGCCATCGGCGCTCTCTACGACGGGCGCGCTGCTGCTAATCGTGTCTGTAGCCCCGTCTGCGGCACACGCGTGTCGTGCTATTGACACAGGCCGTCCTCGCTGTCCTGCGCGAGCCTGCGCGCCGATCTGGCGTCGCCATGAACGCGCTCGCGCCCGACTGTCGTCCCCACCATGTCAAACTGTGGCGTCTCGACATCCTTTCCTTACAGTCAAACATAGTATAGTGTACTATTGTGATTCGACAAGTCGTGTTACGCGTCGCGAGGTCGGTTGTGCGCGCACTGGCGCGCGCTGTGACGCTGTCGCTGTCGCGCGTGCGCCCGTCTTCCGTCACCTTCGTCGTCACGCCCGCAGCGCCACACTTGCCAAGCGGCATGCCATTCCATATAGCTTGCTTTAATTGTACGGTCTGCAGGACATGAGCCTTCTATGAAGCAGGGATCCGTGCTCACGATCATGGCCAGAGTGCGCGTTCACTCGCTCTGAACGAAGCAACACTGCCTGAATAGTCCAAGTCCATACATCCCGGTGTCATGAGCAGGTCGAGAGCCAAATTTCCGCCTGTCACGAAGGTAGAAGGCAGACATGTCGTGCAGTTCAAGAAAGGCCTGTACATTTAGAATTTGCATTATATTCCTTTTGTATAGTACATTACACCTACGACCGCCCAGGAATGAGTCTCTGTATGAGACGGCGACGGCGCACTAGTGTGGTGAAAAGCGGGGGGTGTTGCGCCGGCGAGGCTGGCGCGCAGATTGGAAGAAACAGCGGGTGTGCACGCTACGGTCGACGACGGCCCTGGCGTCGCGCTGAGGTCACCTGCTCGGTGAGCGCCTCGATGGGCGCACCGTGGCGGGCACGCGACGGTGAGCGAGCGCCCCACGATGAATACGCGACGGCTAGCGAGACGACGAAAATGCGACGTCGAGCGCGTGACGGCGAGCGCAAAGCAATGAGCGCGCCGTGACGAGTAAGCGACGACAGCGAGCGCGCTACGAAAAGCGGGCCACGATGAGCACGCCGCACGACTGCGGGCCTGCGACGGCGAGCGTGGGCGACGCTACGAGCGCGTGACGACGAGCGTCAGCGATGGGCGCGCCGTGGCGGGTACGCAACGGCGAGCGTGCACCGCGGCGGCGAGCGCGCTACGATGAGCGCGAGCCACGGTGGCGGCAGACGGCGAGCGTGGCGACGGCGGCGAGCGCACGCGAGCGACAGCGAGATGTGCTGGACGCGCACGGTGCGAGCAGACCGGCGGCGAGGTCGACCGAGGCCGGAGAGCTTGCCTTGTATGGATCCGAGGGGTGGATGAGTAGAGGGGGGAGAGGGGGTAGAGGGGAATCAGCGGGGATTCGTTGTTCTGCGTTTACCTGGAACGTCGGCTTCTTCCGATGGGCTCCGGAACCGGTCCCGGAAGCATTCTGGTCCCGGTGGCACGGCCAGTCGCCGAATACGGACGTGTTTCGAGCGAAACCGTGTACAATAAGTCTCTAAGATGTTGATTTCGTTGTATCCTATGTACATGACACCCGGCGTGGTTTCTGAGAGCGTGGCCGGGCAATGTGGCACGTTGCGCCAACCTCTCGGTCAACCGTGTGACCACGCCAGGCAGGCCATGGTGGGGTCCGTTTAGATGGGTGCTGGGCGCCGTACTGACCGTGGTGGGGTCCGTTTAGATGGAGCGTTCACGCCCTGGCGGGGCCGTCATGGGGTCCGTTTAGATGGGACCTCTAACGGACTTTGCCGGGGGCCTTTGCTCTGCCGCCCGTGCGTACACGCTACATCCCCGCGCTTCTCAGTCGCCACAGAGGACGCTCTCACTCCATGTCATCCCAATGGTTCAGACCTTAGTAGGGCCAGGTTTGAACGTAGGAACTTTCCACGGCACTCTCTGAGCAAGCCGTCAGATTCCCGCTCATGAACCGGGATCTTGGCGCGCCGACAACACACCACATCACATGAACATTCGAACTTCTCAAACCTTTCACTGCGTTACTGGGCTATACTGGACAAACTACACCTCACCCAGCGGTATCCCGGCCTCAGAAAAAAATCCAAAAGGAATCCCGCGGCACGTCTCGAACTGGCGTATAGACGGAGTTGGTAAATGAGTCCGTGTCTTTACGATCACCTTAGCTTTCCTTCCTCCGACCTACGCCATTTCATATGTGCTGAACATTACATTCTTTTGTCCTATATATGCACCTTGATGTGTCAATGTGCCTTGTAGATGGCACAGAGTGTGAGGAATATTTGTGAACAGTCACGACTACGAGTCAGCTACACTGTTACAATCTTTCTTTCGTGAAATTGTGACTGCCATTGGCTGCTATTCTCAAATTCTACCATGCTCTAGCTAGCTAAATTTTCATATCTACCCCGGTTCAACCGTCGCCAAATGCTTCAGAGTTCTTGCAGCACCGCACCAAGTATCCTGTTCGCACCGTTCCAACCTTATCTTTGCTCCCTGCTTCTCAATGCCACCACAGAAGACGAGGACTCGAATTGGGGTGGTCTATTTCCCCCGACGTGCGGTCAACGCGTTAGTCAACGTGCGGCCCGTCAACGTGCCACTCGCCGTCAATCTCTCCATAGAACGCCGTCGCATACCGCATCGATATGGTTGAGTTTTGGATCATTTATTCAACGAAGTGTGTAGAAGCCTGATCCGAGTGTGTGCAACCCTGAGGCTATACATTTAATACAGTCCTGAGACACTTCTCTTCACACACTTCGAGACACAGCTGCACACACAGACTTGCGCGCGCTGTGCACACATTCTCGTGCGTCTGTGCACACATTTTGCTTTCTTCGAAAAGCGACGACTTCGCGTATTGCCACGCTACGGCAGGACATTTACTTGTAGTTACTAACTGAAAGCCTACATTTGGGTACTCGCAACCGTATCCGAATGGTTGAGGGAGTTCATCACGCCTCGGCGGCGTGCAGGACGACGAGCAGGGCGACGCGGACGCATCTCCGGCGACAGCCGAGGCTTCGTCGGCCGTTAAACGCCGCGCTCAAACGTGACGCGACCCACCTCTCTCCTTTCATCGGGGTCGGTATACTGTGCGCGCCGTCCGCGTCACCGCTCGCGATAGCGGCTGTGTTGCCGCAGATCTTGTTCACGAGGGCGCGTATAGTGCGTGCGCTGAACGCTACGTTGACACGTACGAGAATCACGGTGCGCAGACTGCTGGCGACGCGCTGTCGGCGAGGCGGTCACCCCTGCTGTTGGGCCTGCTGTTACCCAGCCTTCGCCGTAACAGCCGCCATCGCCACATTGCACCTGACCGCGACGCTGCCGTCGCACCTCCCGATCTTGGGCACCTTAAGTTCTCTTAGTTCTTACATACTCTAATATCATTCTTTCCGCTGCCTGCACGTCCGTCACAAGCGTTGGCGGACACTGCTGTGGAGTACTTCCACCTGGCGTGGGTGGTCGCCGTTCCTGCTGGCGTGCGACGCTTGCGTGAGTCGCGTCGTGCAGACTCGGGATAACCGCCTCTGACACCGCGCGCACAGTCGATCTGAAAATGTTCGTTCGTCGAGAGGTTTATAGCAGGGCTTGTGGAGGCTGTACAGTAAAAGAGTAAAAGTGAAAGTATATTAGGTTGCCGCTTGGTCGTCGTGGCATGCGAGAGCGCGGGCGCCCAACTGACAAGTCCACAAGCCAGTCGTCTCAGATGTGGTAGCCATCGAGCTTGCGTAGCTGGTCCACAATCGTCTTTTGACCTCATGTCTACAGTACAGTGCATGGAGCACCTCAAAACGCAAAGCGGCAAATGGAACATTACACGGCTGTTTGTCGTTGTGGCACGCAACAGCGAGCACGCGGCGTCACGGAAAGGGACGAGGAGTGTGTCAATGATAGCCAAGCCGGCGAGCCAGGCGTCGGTGCGAACGCGATTCGGATGTGGCCATCAGCGCGCATGCAGCCCACGCACCGCCCGCCATAGCGGCGTCGATGGCGCACAACGGCTGCGCGTAACAAGAGATGTGACGGCTGGCGCCCTCGCACAGCTGGCGGTGACGCGCGCAACAACGCGCAATAGCGCTGCAGCGCCCAACGAGGCCCAACGCCACCGTCGCAGATAGCGTGCCGAGGCGCCCAGCGCCGTCAAGGCCTAAAAATGGGCCAACGCAAACTGCTCGACAATGCTACCTACGGTTCTGGCAGCCGTGAGTCGCCAGAGCGTGCGCATTCAGAATACGGGATGCTCTACTCGTACGCGGTGTCAGCACTGTTGAGGACGTTCGCGAGGCCTACTTGCGAACGCTGATGCCAATACTCAGTAGACTTAAGGGGGTCACTTCGCGTTGGGCGTCAATGTGTCCAGTAGACGGCGCCGACAGCGGTGGGCTCAGTGTGACACCGAGGCCGTGACGCGCGACGAGCGCAGCGACGCCGAACGAGCGGAATATCGTTGACGAGGGGAGTAGCACCGTTATCGGCGGCGACGACGGCGACGGCGACGTTCCTGGGGTTGTGCATCAGGCCCTGCGACGACGAGCCCGCCAAGCAGCGAGAGTGGGTTAGGACGGTTGGTAAGGAAAGAGCGGAGATTCGGCTTTCGGGACCGTCGGCCGGTCCAAAGTCGTCTCTCGCCGGAGACGTCCTCATCATCCTCCTCGTCGTCCTGAGCGACGATCAAGCGCGATGAACCTCCGCACACCTTCGGATATCATTGAGGATACATTCAAGTAGGTGCTCAATTAGAAAGTATAAGTACAGGTCGTCCCGGAGCGCGTCAATATGCCAATTTGTCGCTTTGTGAGAACAAGAATGTGTGTGCACAGACGCACGAGAATGTGTGCACAGCGCGTGCAAGCCTGTGTACACTGGTTGAGCGCCACAATGTTTGAAGAGAGGCATGCCGAATATATTATCTCAGGGTCGTCCACACTCGGATCAGGCTTCTACACACTTCGTTGAATAAATGATCCAAAACTCAACCATAGCATCGATACTTGCCTAACCTCCTTCGACCTATTCCCCTCCTGCTTACCATACGTCCGCAGCGGTATTTCAAGTCTTCGCCGGTAACCAGCCACTCGCCAACGTGCCTTCGGGTACCACGGACTCTCCGAGCCCGCGCGCTATGTACACAGGTATTGGTAACAACGAGGTTGTCAACCCCCACCACGTTCGACGTCGATATTAGTGCTCCCTTCTCATCTTCCCCTCGTCCTGCTACTACCGTGCCTGCGACCTTGCCACTCAGTAGTAGTGCAACACCCTCTCGCTTTTCCCCCCTTCGCGTTCACCCGTTCAACTGCAGTAATCGCGGACGTCTTGGATTTACAGCGACGACCGGGGTCCGAGGTCGATATTCGCACGTCATGCTCAACCTCCTCCTATTCCTGCTACTACTGTCCCGGTCCGACAGCCCGCTCACCGCTGCGTTGGACTTTGTGCACCCCTGAACCTGATACTTTCAGCAATCCTGTCAACATGATTGTCGACTCAGTGACCGACCTCGATAGTCGCGCGTTCAGCGCACCTTCCTCCTCATTCGCCTATTTCCACCTGGCCCAGCCTGAGGATGTCATTAGCTACAGTAGAGGAGGTCGATGGTTCCGCGTCATAGTCCCGTTCCTGACAGGCTCAGTACTAGTGTGGCTAAGTATTGTTCACAAATATGTAGACCGCACACTCTGTCTAGAATATTGGCATATCAAAGTGCATATATAGGACAAAAGAATGTATTGTTCAGCACATCTGAAATGGCGTAGGTCGGAGGAAGGAAAGCTAAGGTGATCGTAAAGACACGGACTCATTTACCAACTCCGTCTATACGCCAGTTCAAGACGTGCCGCGCGGGATTACTTTTGAATTTTTTTTTATCTGAAGCCCGAGTAACAACAGCGCTGGGTGATGCATGAGTGGGTCCCGTTGAGCCCAGTAACGAAGTGAGAGGTTCGAGAACTTCGAGTGTCTATATGACGTGGTGTGTTGTCGGCGCGCCGAGATCCCGGTTCACTAACGCTCAGGCTCAGAGTACTATTGCTGTTCCAAGGTTCAAACGTTCCAACGTTCAAAACTAGCCCTGCTAAACTCTGAACCGTTGGGATGACTTGGAGCGAGAGCGTCCTCCATAGAGACTGAGAAGCGCGGGGATGTAGCTTGTGAGCGCTGAGCACGGCGGCCGAACATCTCTATCGCCATCGTGCCTTCGCGAGCAAGGGCAGAACGACCAACGAGTCATACAAAGAGCCATACGCGCGACTTGTGCGCGTCGGGCAACCTGATATAATACAGCGGCGTTCTTTTCTGGTACATGTACGCGACCTACGCGTTATATCCCGGAACGTTTCACGGTCAAGACGCGCTCGACGTCCCGATACGTCAAACTCATCCTCGCCTCCCTCGTTATCGTCCCGCCCGTTCGCGCTTCTTCCGCGGCGTTGGTGACCTTCACGCCGTCGTCTCCACCAAGAACGTCCTGCGTACGCTCGTCGATGCCGTGGAGATGTCCGGTGTAGAGTGATGAGCGCGCGTTGTACAGCGCGCCCGCCCGCTTGCCGGTTAAAGGGCGCGCTGTACTCCGTCTGCTTACAAGGAGACTAGATGAGCGCGTGAAGACGAGGCTGCGCGGTGTACGGTCGACTGCGCGGCCTGCGTTGCTGGGTCCGTCGGCGTGCTTGTAGTAGTTGAAGACGGTGTGCGAGCCGACGCCGGGCCAACTTCGTGCGGCTGGATAGTGGGTCAGGGCGTGTGCTGTTGTGGGTGTTGCGCACCATCATACCCTGCCCTGCGAGATACTGCACAAGACGTCAGCGCTCAGCACCTGCGACGAGAGACTATGTACGCGCACCTGGTTGACGATAACATGGTTCGGCTGACCGTGCTTCGCACTCTCGCGCAGACGCGTCACCGGGTCGGGACTTGCAGCGTTGAATGTTGAGCGTCAGCTATTAACCCGACGCGCGAGGACTCTGGTCCGCGAGCACGCCGTTCTTGATTATTCGGCCTACAAGATACAAGATATACCCGCGTTAACGATGCTGTAACGCGCAAGCAGGAGCACGAGCACGCACGGCTGGGATGTTTCGTGGATCTACCGTGTCGTAGTCAGCGAGCGTTGGAGGACGGGTTAGGACGCGCCTTACGATGCAGGTATTCCTCCTCGTGCTCTGTGATTGATGAAGTCTGGGACGTAGTACACCTCAGGGACGCAGGGAACACGGTATTGCTCCAGGTAGTCGGGAGTGGGTCCAGAGTCAGTCATGGTGGCAGGAGAACGCCGCGCGTTGAACTCAGCCGCCGCTCCTTTCCCGCATACAACCATCACGCTTTGGCTTCGCTGAACTATAGGGGTCTCAATCCTCCATGACGCGACGTGGCAAGCTGGGCCTGGTCCGGGGTATTCAATCAGAATAACTATCAGACGCTCTGAGTCTCTCTGCGACGGTCCTGCAATGCCCGCGCTCATTGCACGCCGCCTGCCCCTCTTCGCAGCCCCACGCGCCTTGCTAAACAGGAGACGAATTAAGAGACGTCACTGTCGCTGGTACTAGCGCGTCAGCTCCTTGCTCTCCTTCCACCCCGTCCCATCCTCGTCCTTGGCACGATGCCCCGCTACTCGAATTACTACCCGAAGAAGGCTCGCCCGGGCTCGCCCAGGAAACAGCGCGCCCCACCCAAGAAAATCGAATACGAGGACGACGCAGAGATCATTGGCCTGCTCCCCGACGACGCTCGTTTGGACCTCCCGACTCGCACGCGCTCTGCGAGTCCGATGAAGTTCAAGAACGGAGCGAACGTCTTCAAGTTTGACTTTGAGGCTCCTTTGGCCTTCCCCCGCAGGCCGCTGGGAATGTGTGCGTTTCTCTCGTCGTCGTCGTCCCCTATTGCTCATATCGCGCAACGTGAAGCCCTCGAGGAGATGTACAAGGTCATAGTCGACGGCGACGACAAACCGGTTCAGACTACTACTACGAAGACGACGACAAAGACGACGACGCCTCGCAAGCGCCAGCGAGACGCCGAAGAAGCCTCGGATGGTCATGATGGCGACGACGAGAAAGAGGCCAAGCAGCCCGCGCGCGATGATGCAGTACGTCCTCTCGCTCCATCCTTTCTCGTATTCAGGCTGACGTCGAGACCAGAAAGTTACGGTCGCGCGAGAGGTGGCGGGGACGAAGCGTCGTAAGCTACGCGTTTAGGTGTGTCTGATCTATATCTGCGCTCTACATGCGGTGTGACTTGGGCTGAAGTGACGTTGTCAGTGCTACTGTACGGATGAAGACGGTCGTTTCTTGTATTGCTTGCTTGCTTGATGTCGGTCGTGACTCCTTGGACCGCCAGATGAATACGTATACGCCTCTGTGGCCTGTGGCCTGTGTTTGCTTCTCCATCGACTCGGCCGCACCGCGACGCTGGACCTCCTCCCTCGTACTGTCCTGTTGAGACGTCTGATCTGCTCTTCCTTTTGCGGCCTCGTTGCCCCACCGTCTTCTCCTCGGCGTCTTGAGTTCAGAGTCGGACATAGAGAAATGCGGACGGAACTCAGCCGTTGCTTCTTTCCTTCTACCACCATTACCTCTGTAATGCTCCGGCGCTTCTACAGCTGTGCACCTTGATGAAACTGGACGTCGCGCGTCTCCGCTCGCTGTCCTTTACCTTGAACAAAGTCTACGCCTTCAAAGCGGTGTTCCGGTCGTACCCCTCGTCTGCATTCCCTGCCCTGCGCCACCTCAGACTTTCCTGCATCTTTGACGCGGAGAGCACAAACGTGTCACATGTGCACATACCGTACCTCCCTAAGATGACGCCTGCACTTGAATCGCTTGACTTGTTTCATGACTACACATGGTGGAACCGAGTCTTCCAGTCGACTTGAATGCTTCCTACTTAATTGGTTCTGTCTCATCGAGGATACCGACGAGGATAGCCCGGACTGATGGCAAGCTCTCTTGCAGTTCATCCGCGCATGTGCTCTCCCGCTAGCTTCTTCCTACGACGAAACACCACGCAGACTTGTAAATGTCCAACTCGACTCGCCCCGCGTTCCTGAGTGGTTGCGACTAACAGTCCCGCACATCGTGGCGAGGTAAGAATACATATTCGTGATCGTACGACTTGCGATGTGAATCAGAGTGGACGTCTCAGTCCCTGAGCAAGACATCAACAGGGCTTTGTGTACGTGGAGGTTGACCCATGTGTAGTCGGTACCCGGCGGTAACACCGTTTGGCATCCTGACATTTAAGACCTCAGAATTAAGGCACCCAGTATGACACTGGCCCTGAGAAGCGCGGCCATTATATGGGCGCCATTGCAAGGAATCATACAAGTACTGTATAACAGGACAGCACTGTGTGGAGCTGTAGAGTCTGTCAATCCCCAAATGCTGTCGGCCGCGAACAGAATGCGAGGGAGACGGAAAGCGCGCGATCAGCATACTGGGTCTTGCGTTACTGTAATGGTGTTAGAAGCAGTTGGGCGAAGTCAGGACCGAAGTGTGTTTTGTTCTGGGCGGGAGTATAAGCGTCCTAAAGGTGCAAGATCCAGTCCGAGCGGGTGAGAGCTTTGCGGAAGCGCAGCACCAAGCGAAGCAGATTGTGGCCCCTGTCCAAATGGCGCAATGCCAGCGGGCCCGTCTGGGGCGTCGTTGAATACGAGAAGATAACGATGTGTATGAGTGCCGTGCTGCCAAACGGTGTTACCGCCGGGTACCGACTACACGTGGGTTAACCTCCACGTACACGAAGTCCTGTTGATGTCTTGCTTAGGGACTGAGACGTCTACTCAGATTCACATCGCAAGGCGTACGATCACGAATATTCTTACCTCGCCATGATGTGCGCGACTGTTAGTGGCAACGACTCAGGAACGCGGGGCAAGCCGTGTTTCGTCGTTGGTCGAGGAAGAAGCTGGCGAGAGAGCCCGTGCTCGGATGAACTGCAAGAGACCTTGCCCCAACTCAGGGGTATCCTCGTCGGTGTCCTCGGGGAGACAGAGCAACTGTAGCTTTGGCCATACTGGTGGCGATGTGCGCGCTAAAGCCTCGAAGAAATCATCCCTTACAAAGTGGAAGGGGATGGCGCTGCACGAGGAGAATGCAAGATTTTCGATGTTTTCGTAGTACGGTACGATGACCCTCCGACAGAGACCTAGACACAATGCGAGATGCGAATGCCAGGTCAGGCGGGAGAAACTACCACAAGCTGCGAGTTGGGCCTATTCACGCTGAGATCATAGAAACGCCCGAGTTGACGTCCAGTCCCGCTCGTGGTAGGTCCTAACGCATGCACAGCTAATGTAAAGCACGTGGGCGCACTCTGGGCGGTTTCATGGACGCGCCCGTAGATGTTTGAGGTCAAGATGCGGAGCGTGACAGCATGTTGTGACACAGGCACGCATTGCTCTTGATCCCGAACCACCACCATCGCAGTACAGCACTGTCAACAGCTAAACGACTTGGGCGAGAGTCGTACCAGATTCCTGATCTATGGCTGGTCGATTGTAATCCAGTGGCCATCTACATGCACAACTATTTGCTCGACACGCAGCTCGCCCAAGGAGCATCTTACCGCATTCTCGTGCGTCGAACTCTGTGCTACGTGCGAATTGTACATCGTGAGTTGCAGTCACACGAAATGGATATAGCGGAATGTTGACCCTATACGCAGCTTCCTTCGATCATGAATCCCAGCCGTGCTTCAGGTTGAAGGTTGGCTGGATGTGGAACTACAGCCCGCTGCTCTCGAACGCCGAAGTTCATCATTGGATACGCGCGAAGTTTTAAACAGCGGGACTTGTCGCGGGACGTGCGCGAATTCTGCAGAATTGTCCTTGGCCCCTCTTAACCAACGGTGAGTAGTAACACACGTGAACTTCAGGCCGTTGACCACGCGTAGGTCATCCACTGAAAGTACTTAAGCCACGGCAGTCGTCCGACATTGTGCTGTGAACACATCGGCTCCGGCGGCGAGCAACCCCTGTTGCGAGTCGTCGAAGGACGGCCGACTCCGCTAGCACCGGCACCCCTTGAACCTCTACGTCCATCATGCCATCCCTCCAGCGCCTACCAGTGGAGCTGCACGACGAGGTGCTCAGGGCCATTGCCAATTTCGCGACACTTAGGGTCGCAATACTCTCGTATAAGCGCTTCTACCTCATTTACAAGGCGCACCCCGAGATCATCGAGCGCTGTGTTCTCGAGAACTCATTGGGTCGCGAAGTCCTCGACGCCGCGCTGCGGAGTATTCGAATTCCAGCGTGGATGCCCACGTGCCACCATACCAACATTCGCGACATTGTCGAGATCGTCTGTACCGACTTCCACGAGAACAAGATGGTCAAGCAACGCATCACGGACGCCGAGTGGTCCCTCCTCTTCGACCGTGCACTTGTTTGCGACGAGCTCGAGGTTGTGTATAGCCGCTGGTGCGCGTCTGCGGTCTCCATCGTCGTTGTCCGCTCCCAACCCTGACCCCCTTTCTCGTTCCAGGTATAAAGATCGACTTACGGACCGCAAGAGTCTGCTTACGCCTGCCGAGCGCAAGGCGTTCCGGCTGACCATCCATCGCCTATGGCTGCTCAGCTCGTTCGTGGGGAAGGACAGCATCGTACTCGACGCCGTCCGGGATCGTGCCGTCCGTCAAGAGCTGTTCTATGACTCTTACTCGTCGCAAGACGTATACAACCAGCATTCCGTCGTCGGATGGATGGTAGAGCTCGTTGAAGAGTGCCTGGCTCCGACGGAATATACTTTCTCGGGTTCGTCGCGCTCATCCGCATCTCGTCATCGCAGCGTCCCTGGCTGACCGTGTCGTTTGCAGAGTTCACCCGCATGAAGTGTATCGTCGGCAGTCCCGACGCTGTGCACGCGATATACGACACTCCCGAGCAAGCGTGTGCGATTCTGCAACATATCGAAGGCCTTGTCGATGCCGACCACAGGGGCTGGCAGGACGACATTCGGCATATCTTACAGGATCGTGAGGTGTTGAGCCCGAACGCGCCAGAGGGCGAACTCCCGTCCGAGATCGTGCCCCTCGTCGTACTACCCGAAGCGTCGGTTCTCGCGTGTGAGTCCTGGTGCTTCCTTCATCGTCATAGCGCACCGTTTGCTGAAAGGTGTACGTTCTCTTTAGGCTCGCACTGCCATACGCGACGTGGAGTCCGTCTTTGGAACGACACAAGTATGCGCTTCCTCGTATCCGCTCTCTACATGTGATCATCGACCGTTCGTTACAGATTGGGAGCATATACCTCGCCAATATCGACTCGAGACACTGTCGGAGTGGTTGAAGGGAGATCTGAGGAATAATGTTCACGAGCGCCAGCTCTTGCTTCACTTCTTCGGCATCCCTGATCTCTACTGGAGAGACTCGCCCGAGTACACGCATCGTCAGGAGCACGCGGACGCAAAGGCGCTACTGAAACCCGCACCGGATGACATGACCGTTCCGAGCGTGCTACGGGAGCTATGCGAGCTGCCTGCGTTCGTGGACACGGACGAGCATATTGCGTACCTGCAACAGAACGAGTTCCGCGGCGTCACGGCCAGCGATCTGCTGTGCAAACGGTGTCTCGGGGAGATGGTGGAGGCGCGCCTCTGGGTCTGGTGGCTCATCGTCAAGGAGCTGTCCTTCAAGGAACTGTCGGTGCCGGGCCAGGCCACGAGTGAAGACTGTCGGTGCGTCGCGTCACCACTTCCGTCTTAACGCGCAGATGGCTGACGCGTTCTTCAGGTATGGTCTTGACTGCCGCAAGCAGACCTCCGATCCCGACCACGTGTTCCGTTTCAATGTACGTCGCTGCCGCGCCTTGTCCTTGCTTCACGGTTTGACAAGATCCCTGCCCAGCACGTTTGTCTTAACGCATGGCCCGAGCTGAAACGGCAGAAGAAGCGTGAAGAGCGGCGCAAGCTGGAGGAAGCAACGAGGGCTTCGAGAGGAAGTGACCACCGTACCGATGACGGTCACGACCGTGGCGCGCTATCTAAAGATACGGACCATGCGGCGCTCACTCGAACCTCGGCTCCCACCTCGATGGGCAGGCGACACAGCCAGTAGCAGTGCGTCAATCGCAACGACGTCTACTTTGCTTGCTCTCTTTTCCCAAGCCTTGCCTTTTCCATATCTTGCTCTTCCACTGCGTCTACACCCATCCCACAACATACAGAAGTACGAACCCGTTTGGATTGCATACAGTGACGCGTAGCAGGACGTTCTGCTTCCTTTCGTTCCTTTCGCTCGTTGGACATTGCATTTGTACGGCGCCGCCGGCACATCCGCACCGGTCACCGGTCGTTTCCCGTAACCCTGAGTGCATCACACATGTGTCTATGTTGTCTCCTTGTCGCATTCTAGATGTTCCCGTGCCCGATGCAGAATATTAGCATCTTCTCCCTGTCAACCGGGTATAGCGCTTCTCAATCGCGCATTAGCACGAGTTCCACCGAGCCTGAAAACCTTCGAGGAAGGGGGTAGGATATTTCTGAACATGAGCTACCACTTTGTTGTACAGCAGCGACAATCGTAGCAAAGGTGTAAGAAAATATAGACGTGCGTACAAGGTACAAGGCCCGGAACGCAGATAGCCAAACGGTATTGCTTCAGTTAGCTTGACGGCCGTGAGCCAAGGGTCTGAAGATCAGGGCGGTTGCGAAACGACTGGAGCTCTTCGCCTCCAAGGACAACATGGCGAGGACGTCAGCAAAATGAGTTGCGCACACCCAGTGATCTTCTGCGCGCGCCCTTGCCAACCTCAATCGCGTATCGCAGTCGCTATCCTGCCAGCAGCCGACCTCGCGGGGACATCAATGGCAAACGATCGCTCGAGTTCTGGCGGGCTCGCCGACGCAGAGCCAACGGCTTTCTCGGAGTGGCTGGAGATCGCGGTCTTCACGGGCAGAGCGATGATGCGAGCGACGGTGCGGGGTATATCGGGGCCATGCAGATATGCGCGTTCTGGTTCCACTTTGCGACCATGAAGATGTCGGGATTCGCCTCTACGAGGTCGACCCACAGCGCGAAGGCAAGTTCGCACCCACGCACAGGCGAGGATAGAATCAGCGCAGACGTACACGTACGGCACAGACGTGCGGGGCGATGAACTGCTCGTTGACGGACGCTGCGAGGACATGACCATTGCGTTGACGCCAAGACGCCTCATGCTCGCCGCGGCGACGAAGACGATCTCCCTGGGGCATACGGCGTGTATAGATGCATGTGCCGGTCGCGAGGTCCTCCAGTACCCTCAGCTCCCCACCGTTCCCGTATACGACAAACGCGTCGCCACCGTCCTCCCACTCGAAATGCGCGCCGTCGAGGTCTGCAAGCGCGGCCATCATGACGAGCGTGTCGTCCAAGTGCAGTAGATCCGTAAAGCGGCACGCCCGCGGGACAACGCAGCAAGGAGCAGCGCACGGTACAAGAACTCTTCGAGTTCGGAGTCGCCATCTTGATCAGCGCATTGAACGGCGTGCCGAGGATAACAGCGCGACGCAGAACCTTGCAGATCGCCGCGACTGGGACAGGCGGCGCGCGCTCCTCCGAGCATCTTGCCGATGCGAGACAGCAGAACGATCCGCTTCTTGTTGCCCTTGTTGTTCTTATCCACGCGCAGAATGTCGAGGAGCCGGTCGACAGTGAGCTGTCCCGAATCTGGAAGCGTGGCAATGCGTGCGTCGTTCAGCACTGCACGCAGGCCGTACGCTTTGAATACCCGGGCGAGACCTCGGACTGCAACCTGGCTCAGATGGCCAAGCCGGCATGCGAGCTCCGTTCGATGATGATCCCAATCCTGACGCATTTGCGTAGCTAGCGTGAGAACAGCCTCGATAGCATGGCCGAAGGAGACTCCAAGGAGTGGCCGAAGTTAACGATGTCGTGCACCGTGTTCGTCAACGGTGACGATGTGCGCCTGGGCGTTCACCGAAGCCTTCACGAGGTGCAGGGTGCGCCCGGGGTCGACTTGGATTGGGTGGTGGTGTAGAGTTCTCCAGGACGCGCCTCGAGCATTGTGAACTCATCCTCATGACACGGGGACGCCGCCCAAACGGTCAAGAACGGCGGTCAGAGCAGGCGTGAGCAGGGAGACGCGGCGAACTTGGAAGTCCTGGAGGCTGCTCGAGCGACGACAAAGACGATGTTGCTGTCTAGATTCGATAGCCCGCCGACTCGGAATACCTGGACCGTATCCCATGCCGCTGGCAAGCTCGGCTCCCTAAGCTGACTCGAGAACGGCATGCATATACAAAGACGAGCTGCAGGGAGCTGCAGAGCGTGGGGACGGGCAGTGGCAGCGGCGCGCAGAGAAATACAAGAACAAGCCGCGGAGGCGGAGATCTATTCATCAATACCAAGCAATACTTATCTCCTACGCAGCTACTCCGGGCGTCTTACTTAACGAAAGGGAACCAGAATAAAAGAAAACAAACTAAACAGTATGGGCAATCTACATATCGAGTTCTTCAAAGGAGTCAGTATAGAGCCGGGCGACGCAGAGGACGGACAAGACGAACCTGACAAACTATCTGAGCGAATCGTTGGGCTGGACCTCAAGAACGGCCGTCCTTCTTCTCCTTGCGTATGAATCTATCCTGCGGAGCGATTAGTACGCAGCTGGGCGACGCAGACGATAGGGAAGACGAACGTTGTAAGCGAACTTGAGACGCTTAATGGCTGGCTCCTCCCGACCCTAGGCGTAGGTGAGCGAGCAGTTGTGAATGAAACGGTGAAGGGCATACCGTCTTCCCATGCTCGTCCCGGTCACCCGACTTGCGCTTCGAGATGCGTCCCGCCATCCCGCCCAATGCCCCGGCCGAGACACCACCATGAGCTTGGCCGAAGTCAGCACGACCGCACAGAGAACACAGGAAAGATAACGCACCCTGCCCTGTAGGCCGGCTGAAGGAAGCCAGAGGCGGCGCGGCGACCTTCGAGTCCGTTGCGACGCGCGGTTGTCGCACCATCGGGACGTCAAGCCGAGCATCTTCGGCAGGCTCCTTCACGATCTTGGCGTCGACGTGCACGGGCGCCTTCTTCTTCTTCGTCTTCGTCTTCGTCTTCGGCTTGAGGCTGTTCTCGTTGAAGCCGTGGACGTTCGTCATGTGCCCCGTCAACGTGCCGGCGTTGCGACAGTTCTTCGAGCAGAGCTAGGTCATCGTCAGCGACGCTCGTCAGAAACACCGTGCGACATTCTCGTACCTCGCAAATGTGCGGCTTAAAAGTTGTCGGCACATGGACTAAGCAGACATCAAGGTCGGGATGCGAGAGGTAGGAGAAGCAAGAACGCACCGCTTACATGACCCTGGAGGTGGCCGCGGGTTTTGGTAGTCGTCGGGCATCCGCCCCAGGCGCACTCGAAACGCTTCTGCGCCGTCTCGGTCGCCGACGGGACGTGGTCCTTGACGAGATGTTGCAAGAGCTCGTGGGGGTCGCGGAACCGCAACACGCAGCCGTCCCAGTCGCAACGTGTGGTGACCATGTCCAATGTCGCAGGCTGGCTGATCTGAGGGGACTCGACGAACGGGGCGACGGGGCGAGAGGATTGCACGTCCTCGGTCGACGGTGGGGTGCAGAGGTGCTCGCTGTCGTCCCACTCGACGTGGGAGAATACGTCTGGGTGCGCCTCGACTTGGTGCTGGCGCAGTTCCACATAGAGTGCATAGCGCATCTTGCAGTCGTCCACAGAGCAGGCGTGTGGGCGGTACCTCTTCATATGTGCTGCAGAATCATACGGAATTAGGAGACAGTCGACCGACGAGCGTAATACACGGCACGTACAAATCAAGTGTGCCTTAACGCAGCAATCTAAAGCGTCCCCGCCGTCTAGACGCGCGTCACACCCGACCCAGCTGCAGAACCAGGTCGCGTTGTGGGGGATATTGATGTGGTCTTCGCATACATGGGCGTAGAGGTCGACTGGCCTCTTGTGCACGGCGTCGCAGGTTGACCAAGAGCACTTCAAGACCATCTTTCCCGTCCTACGACGAGGCAGCGAATGTGGAAGGAGGAGGAAGGAGGACAAGGAGCGCAAGAGAGAGCCGACGCGCTAGTGGCAGCGCGTTAATTCGCCTCCTGTGTCGTCGGACGAGCGGTGCGGCATCGGAAGAGGGGGAACTCGGCAGCGACCTCCTCGCTGAACGACGACGGCATTGTATGCATGCATATTCGAGTGCGTATGAGGAAATACATATCATAGCCCTGCGTGCGCTCACTCCGTGCGCAGGAAACATGTCCTCGGCATCTACTACGTCAACGTTCTGTACGCGGACCCGGGATCCGTAGGCGCACAAGAACCTCGCATGATGAAGATGTCCGCTGGCGCAGTCGCGACATGGACAGCGCCAGCTCGGCGGACCGCCCGCGCCTGACGCGGTTGGGATGAGACACGACGAATGAGTACGGGTTCGTCGACCCTGAGCTCATCCTGCGTGCGTGCCAAATTGCGCCGGCGTTCGCAAACGGAAAGGGTTCATGGGGATGGAGGCGGAGGAGTGGCAATGGGGTATGTTCTGGCAACGTTCGAGGGAACCGCGCTAATGCGCGTGCAGGTGGCCGGACCGCGCTCTCTTCATGTGTATGTGCGGTGGTGGCATCGGGCATGCGACGGCTCGTGTTGCGGAAGAGCCACAAGCACAGCGGGCCCCAGCAGGCGAGCCAGAACGACACTCGGGAGACGATGCGATGACACTCGAAGAAGACGAGAATCAAGGAGCAGAGATGGAGGAGCAGGTTCACGAGCACGATGAGCCTGCTCCAGATGAGGACGAGGACGGATGACGAGGGGGAAGATAAAGGAAGCAAGGGAGAGGGCGAAGAGGAGGAGGAGGATCTCCTGTGCGACTCGGGCGCGGAGGACGGGCAAGATAACGTCGACGATCTCACGATGGAAGACGACGACGGCAATCTGGATTACTGCGACTAGCAGTTCATCTGTACATGCGCGTCCGCCCTGCAAGTCACCAAGCCATGCTCGCGAAACGACAACAATAGCCTCGTTCTGACTCGCAACATGCGCCGATACGATGGCAACCGATGACGAACTGAGCATAGGAAGTGTATGTGAAGGACGGGTGGGGGAACGGGATGGGTGGAAGGAGGGCGGGTGACCGAGGAAAGTGATGTGGGATGCGACGCGCACACCATGACATGTCGTGCGCGCCAGCCAGAACATGGCGGCACGTACGCTCCTGCACAGCACAAACGTCAGAAGCAGCATACAAGTTGCACGGGCGGTCCGCCAGGGCGACGATAGCAAGCTCTGCACGACCCCGAACACTGACCTGACACGCACAGATGTGAACGGGATCGGCGCAGGCATCGCCGGCCCTTCCAGCAGGACGTTGAAAACGCCGGTCGACGTGCTGTTGGGTGGGCTGTCGCGAGACCTGCGCGGTGAACCCGAGCAAAACAGTCGGGCAGAGAGTACAGCGTGAGTTGGACGGGTGGACTGGAGGACAATGGCGGTGACGACGACGAGGGGTGCGACGGGAAGTGGAACACAGTCTGCGCCGACTTACCTATGAGACACCTTGAGCGGAATACGGGCGCTGTGTATAGTGGCCGTAATATCCTGCACGCGGAGAGGCGTCAGCGCAAGTCGACACAAACAGCACCCGAAAACTTTGCCATTAAGCATAGTGCTTACTGGCAAAAGCGCGGGTGCACTTGACAGGCGCCCGCCGCCCAGCCCACGACACTGTCACGCCCACGCGCATACCACGGAAGATATACGCGCCTGCCTAAGACCCCGGGTCCTAGGCAGAGCGCCTCCACGCTTAGATGCATGGCTACGCCGGACGCAACGTTTCGAGGGCTGAGTGAGCAGTCGACACCCAGCCGAGCACCGCAGGGTATAGTACGAGTAAAGGAACAGCATACCTTCTTGGAAGAGCGTGCACGGTACACGGACGGGCAGGGTGCGGTGCAGCGTCGGCGACCACAACCTGCACGAGCGTCAGCACGACGAAGTCGACACGGATTGCAGCAGAGAATTTGCCATTAAGCAACCTGCTTAATGGCGAAGTAATGCACGACGAGGCTCGCATCTACGCACACGCCCAAGGGGAGCGTACGCGCCGGGCGGCCGAGGCATAGATCCTCTGGAGAGCGCCCCGCGCACGGCATGGACAGTGTCGGAGGCTCGACACGCGAGGCCGACACTCGAAGACTTGCAGATGGGCAGAGTAGAATACTAGAAACACATACCTTCGTAGGATGCCCGCCGTCCTACCGTGTTGAGGGCGCATGTTGCGGCGCGGCGGTTCGGGCCCGTCTGGGAGCGGTGAGAGAAGAGAAGAGAAGAGACAGCATCCGCTCCGAGCGCAACCGCGCCGGATATACACGATTAGCCTTATTCGGCCCATCATCTCACGGGGTCACGCAGGACAGGTGGCCGCCGGCTGCGTGAGCCCGTGGGAAACCACTCACAGCGAGCCAACAGTACACCGTGAATGTACAAGAGAATAATAATACAAGAGAAAGAGTAAATCACACGGTATACAAGCAGTTAAGACGCATGCCCAGATCAACAAGTCCATCACTATTCGTTATGCGCGCGCCGTGCTCGCTTTGCTGGCGGTCTGTCCGAGTCCTTCTTACAATTGGACACATGAAGCGAGGGGGAAGCTCTCGTGACTTCTCCAGATCGAGTGCACACGCGATGTAGAACTACGCACAACACTCAGAATAGGATATATGCAGTGAACGGCTACGCACCCATCGAGTACTACAACCAGGCTGTACGGATTTGACCATTCCAGGTGGTGCGTCATCCCCGTCAATGGAAACACCCTGTCCCGCGTTACAGAAGCAGACATCTTCAAACGTATAGTTGACTTTGCGCTTGCCCGCGTTGCGCGCTGGCCGTTACGGACAGCAGGTATTTTGGACATCTTTGCCATGTTCTTGATGTGCTTATCGTTCGTGCAATGCGCATCGAGGTTGCGGAAGCCACCTGCGCCCACCCGGGCTATGGACGCGCAGTGTACTGCAGGGAGACGAGAGCGACTCCTCGGCGAATGAGAGCACATCCGAGGTGTCCAGTGTCCTTGGATCGTCCCCGAGCGATCGCAACGAGAGCAGGTCCAGCATCCCGCAGCGGCACTTGAGACCTGCTAAGCGCTCGCCACTGCGCGTGACAGTCAAGCCGCATTCGCAGTCAAGCGTCGAGTCAAGGCCAAACTACGTTCGTCAGCGTTCATTCATGAGCTCTCATAAACGCGGCGCACCTCGACGATATTGCCGTTGGCGTCAGGCTGTCGCGAAACGCCTTTGGTGGGCGGTGCTGCGGCGGGCGCGCTCGCCAGCGCGGACATCTTGAGCGACGCGATGGTAGAAAGACAAGTTGTGTCGAGCCGTGGCTCGAAAGCGAACGGCGCGACATAAGTTGCCTGCCTACGGTACCCGTGCAGGCCACGCTCGGACGCCGTGCAGTGGCGCGGTCCGCCTCTCGTTCGATGCGGTGCTTGTGCCGGCATGGTCCCACTCGTCGGATCGTGATGCGCATGAACTCGGCGTAGCTGGAGTTCGAGACGTAGAGTGAGCTTGAAGAGGACCGTTCCTACACGCAGTGTCAGTTGTAGAACAATGAAATATGGAATGGAGTATGCCAGAGACGTGACTGGACAACCGGGCAAGTCAGCAGTACTCGAGTAGATACGCCAAAACGCAGCACTCCTCCACGCTGCAGATCAGCGTACACTACAGAAAGACCACTAGCAGAAGCATTTGAAGTCGCGGTCTTCAACGCCGCCTTGGGCAAAGCAAAACGCAGCCTGAGGCGATCGTACAGCTGCTGTTCGAAGTTCAAGTTCAGGAGAAATATACGTTTATCCCTGCTGAAAGTAGGGGCGGGTAGCTGGCCATGGAGACAATTGAAATGCACCAAAGCTCCGTTTGGGTGTTGTCACGGTGGAATAGTCGGCGGGTTACAAGCATCGAGCCTACGTTCGTCCTTTGCACTCAGCACCGCAGACTTTGAGATAGCATGATATGGCTCGCAGATAAAAACACCGGCGAGTACAGCCTGATCAGTCGCTATAGCGCGAGTAGTCCCAGCGTCAATGGGTCAAGTGAAATGTAACCGGCGTCGATAAAGCAATACGGTGGTCACTAGCAGCACGCAGGTAGCGACAGAGTGTGCCGGAGCAATGTGACAGTAGAGCCTCGCCAAGCTGCAAGGAGACCCTGCGCCCGTGGTATCGTCACCGTGTACGACGGTGTGATGAGTCCGGTCACTGTGCCAAGTCGCCGCCGGCGCATCCGAGCGAAGAAGTTCAACAGACACGGCCGAGCTCTCGTTCAGTGGCAAGCCCGTCGTTGTGCAGTCCACTGGGTTCCCAAAATGTGCTTAGCCAACGGACAGCGTGCGCGCGCGCGACACGGATCGGCGTTGGTTGACGGTCAAGGTCAAGTCAAGGTCGGAAGCTTCGACGGACGCCGACGGCCTGCTCTTGGTCCTGAACCACCATCACCTTCCAGTAACACAACCCAGACGAGACTACCTCCACCAAGAAATCGACGCTTGCTTGGAATTATAACTGATGGACTGCGAAATGGTCGAGAATTCC
>KV426405.1:0-40513 GCA_001632375.1 Exidia glandulosa HHB12029
AGAAGATGTTTGGACCATCTTCAGCTGGGCTTCGGAATCTGCGGGCCGGCTATGGAAGTTTGAGAGCGGAGGGTGTCGCTGCACCGGTAGAGAGAGAGAGACCAATCACGCGTGAGATGAAGGACTAGTGCAGAACGACTATATATAAGGGGTACAGAATGTACAGCGACGACGCACACGCACACACACTCATCATCTGCTACAACGGTCCTCGACAGACAGCACAGATGCATTTGATTCGGTAAGATGGCAACTACACACAGTGACTTCTCGCCAAAGAGATTGCATGGGGACGGAGGTTGTCCGATTAGCTCCGGCCGAGAACGCCGAGGCGCGCTCGCAGAGAAACACTCCAGGCGCGCAGGGAGAACAGAAGAACCATTGAGGATAACCCGGAATGCGGCGCCTGGTTCTGACATCGGCGACTGTGGGAGCAGAGAAGACTGTAGACGGATCAATGACAAGAGACGGGAAGATGGCGATGTCGGAGGCAGATAAGGCGCAGTCGGCGTTGAAGGCGTCGAGGACGACAACCACGACAAAAGATGAGGCCATTAGAAGAGGGAAATAGGACGAGTGTATTAGCGGGGAGGTCGAGGTGGACGAATAGGACGAGGACGGGAGGAGTTGGGTGACGATGATGTGGCAAGCACCCAGCGCGGGGTACGTAGCCGGGCGCGGCTCGCTGGCTTGGACATAGACACCTTATCCCGAGTGCTGCGAGTCGTTGTGGATGGGCGCGCCGGTGGGGAAGGGACGGGAAGTGGGAAATGGGGGGAACGAGGGAGAGATTTGGAGCTGAGACTCAATTGCATCTCTGCTTTCGCCACCTCGCCCAACTTCCCCCCCTCGCTCGCTCTATACCCACGCGCTATGTCCACCACCGTTCTGGGCACGAAACGTAAACGCCGTGCACCAGGCTCGCCGTCCGTGCCGACTTCGACATCTACTGGCGGGCCGGACGTAGTACGGTGTATCTGCAGCGCGACGACGGACGACGGATGCGAGATGGTAGAATGCGACGCGTGCAAAGTGTGGCAGCACACGGAATGCGTCGGGCGGCCACCAGGAGGAGGAGCAGGACCGGGCGAATGGCGGTGCGAACGATGCGAACCGCGCGCGCCGGGTGTGCTCGAGCGTCAGATCGCCCATGCCCGCGCGAGGAAAGGCTTGGATGTGTCTTATACGGACGAGTACGTCCCGCTCGCGAGGGATATCGTCAAGCTCGGTGTCCAACTTCCCGTGCCCGTTGCGCCAGAACTGGACGGCGAGGAGCAGAGGGTGGAAGTGCGTAAATTGGCGGATACCGATAGCGGCGAGCAGGATCTACACCTCCATTACGGCTTGTTCGCGTGCCTGGATATGAACAAGGGCGAGCTCATCTGTGGATATACGTCCATCGTCGACCGCGCGTCCGTCTACCTCGCAGACCCAGCGAACCAATACGCCGCGCTCCGTCTTCCCAAGCCTTTCGTACACATCCTGCCCTTTCCTGGACTCGAACCGCTCGTACTCGACACTCGCCGCGCGGGGTCCATCTCCAGATTCGCGCGCAACGGGTGCGCGGGCGTGGTCAACGCCGAGCTCGTTCCTGTCTCGTTATCCCCTCTTGGCGGGACAGCCTTTGCCCTGCGCGCAACGAGGGATGTCAAGATCGGTGAGGAGGTCGTACTGTCTTGGGAATGGGACGATGCCCATCCTGTACGACGCTGGGCGGACGCAAAGGATGGGAATATCGGGTGAGTCATTTCTTTCGGTCGCTCGTTTCGTCTTGCCTTGTCCATTTGTGCGTGCGCGCCTTCGTGCACTGTTCCTCCACTGCGCCGTCCCGCATTGCGTCCCCGCGATCGTTACTGGCCCTGGCCATTCAGCGCTTCCTGCAGTGCCTTATAGCGTATCACTGCCTTTCCACCCTTGCGCGGAAGATATTCGTCGAACGCCCGCGCTGCTGCCCAGCAGCCGGAACCTGACGTCTGCTTGCTATGTCTGACATATGCTGGCGAGGCGTCCTCGAAGACGTGCCCCCTTCTTGCGCGCTGGTTACCCGCTTTCCTCGTCGTCGTCGTCGCGTGCGCAACGCTCTTGTCTACTGGACAGCGCTCGTCTCCTGCTTGTACCTCTAGCACGTCGCCCGCGACATGGACCCATCTCGCTCGCGCGTTGTTGTTCTCTTGCCCAGCCAGTGTCCCCTTGGCCGTCGATGGCGCGGGATCTGTAACGCGTTATGTCTCGTGTGAGCGCCGGAGGATGACGGTGCTCCTCGAGGACGCGCTGTCCTTGTTGCGCCCAGCGTCTCCAGCGCGCGCGCGCTGCTGTTCGCTCTACGGAGCTAGTCTCCGGCCTTTACTTCTGGCACGCCATCGCGACATGTACACATCTCGCGCGCGCGTTGTTGTCTCTCCTGCGCACCAATTACTCCGCGTGCCGCTGCGTATCGTCGCCTTCGGGTGGCGTGCCTTCATTTCATGCCTGGTGGGAGCACCGCGCTCGGGATGGCGTTACTCCTCTAGGAGGTGCGGTCGTTCTCCTGGGCATTTGGTGCTGTATCGGCTCCCGGCGCGCAGAAGTCGTGTCGCTTTTCTCGTTTTTTTTTTCCACTTCGTCGCGCATGGAGCTCGTCTTCGACTCGCGGCTCTGTTATTGTCCTCGCCGTTACTGACCGCTATTGTCTTGTCGCGCAGACCCGAGCTTATAACCGCCCTACGCCACTTCGCCTCCGCTTCAAAGCCCCTCCTCCACCCGTGCGCCTGTCCGCGCGGCAAAGTGACGGCGTGCATTTTCGACTCGTTGAAGGCGCTGTGTACCAGTACGGGCGTGACGTGGGGACGCGTCGATCCGTCGGTACTTAAGAGTGCGTTGGCGCCTCCGAGGGGGTTTACGGCGCTGCAGAGGGAGGGGTATGGGATGGGCGCTGCTATTCCCGTTCCCGTTCCCCATCCCACCTCCTTTACCTCCACCTCGAACTCGAACTCGAACTCCACCTCCACCCCCGCACCTCCTCCTCCGTGGGACCCAACGGACGAATCCCGCCTCCCCCACCGTCTCCGCAAATCCCAAATTCGAAAACTATACGACGCGTTACCAGGGCACAGACCTGGGTTTTACGACGCGGGGAAGAAGGATATTGAGGCGTTTAGAGTGGGTGCGGTTACGAGTTATGCGACTACGACGGATCGGATGGGGATGAAGAGGAGTATTCCGTTGGAGCCTGTTCGGGTGGGTGGGGATGGCGGGTGGGGAGGGGTGGGAGGTGTGGGTGGTGGAGGTGTTGCGGTGAGGAGGGGCAAGATGGATTTGGCGAATCTTATGGACGGGCAGCAGGAGAAGATGGAGGTGGATGTGGATGTGGATGGCGCTGAGAGGAAGAATTCCATCGGTACGTGTCTTCTTCTTTCTTCTTCGCGGACGGGAGTGCTGATGATTGAGCGTTACTAGGTGTACCAATTACGCCGCTCGCTGCGATGTCGATACATTCGCCCGTCGTCGCCGTTCCTGTTCCCGTACCAGCGCCGCCACCACCACCTCCGAGGCCGCTAAGTCCTGCGTTCCCAGACTCCCCGCCACATCCTCCCGTACACAGCTCGGATCCCGTCGAGGAAATCGCTGTACCAATGGACATCGACCAACCCGCGTCTGAACCCCCGCGTGAAGCTACACCCCCGCGCGCACCGACACCTCCGCCACCACCACCTCCACCACCCCCGCAGAAAAAGTCGACGTTTGCGGAGTGGACGAGGAAGCGGAAGGAGCGGCAGGAGTTGGAAGTGGTCGTTGTGGAGAGGGAGGAGGGCGAGGTTGATGCGGATGGAGATGGTGAGGGACTGGGAATGGGTGGAGCGGAGGTTGTGATGAGTCCTGTGGATGGTGCGTTGGCTCTTTCTTTCTTTCTTGGTTTGGGTTCGCGCGAGGTGGTGTCATCTCCGCGCGACGGCCCGCGCTCGATGCTGCGTCCTGGATACGTTCCGCTCGACGCGCCGCGCCGCGCTCGATACTCGGTGCTGAATGCTCGATGCACGACGCTTGTGACGATACTTCGACGGTCGTCGCTTCTTCCTTGATTTCCCTTGCTTCCTTGCTGCGTTACGTTCGTTGCTCGTTGCTGACGCTCGCTTTAGGGATGCTCAACCCGAACCCATCCAACTCGCCCAAGTCTTCCAACGCGAACGATACGCCCCGCACGCCCGTTCCGGAAGAAGGCGAGCTCACGATGCCCGTCGCGGTCGTCAAGTCCGAGGACTCGGGATGGGTCGTGCCAGAATCGGAGCCGGGCGAGCTCGTGCCCCAGAAACGCAAGCATGCGCAGACGGAGACGCACTCGAGGAGCCCGAGTCGGGATAGTAGCGTCGTGACGAGCGATCCGCGTCAGAGACCGAACATGTGGGGGCCGCGCCGCCCCACGTTCTACCACGCGTCGCGGGGGTCCATCACCGTCAACACCAATACCAGCGCGGTGGACATGGAAGCGATGCCAGATACACCTGGATCTGCGCAGACGCAGACGCCGAGTCGAAATGCATACGCGCCGTACCCACAACACCAACAACAACAGCAGCGTCGCGCGAGTACGGGTCCGAACGCAACGCCCGTTATGCAGAGTCGGCGGTCGTCGTCCACTTCGTCGACGCTGCAGACGCCGTACACGCAGCGGCCTGCGTTGGCGTCTGACCCGTACCCCGGCGCGTCGACTCCTTCTCCCGCGTATGAACCTCCTAATACGATGCGAGCTTGGGAACCGCCGCGTACGGCGTCATCGTCACGCGCCTACGTTGCGAGCTACGACCGTCACGACGAACCTGTCGCGTCGTCTTCGCGCGCGTACAACTCGAGCGTTGAGCCTCCACGTTCTGACGCTCGTCCACACACACCCACGTTTAAGGATCCACCGCGGCCGTACCATGCATTTCCTGGTGTATCCCCGCAATACGACGAGAAGGATCCACCGCGCCAGCCGCGCGGCGTTTATGGCGCGCCTGTGCCGTCGTACGGCGGCAAGGTGAGCGAGTACAACAAGCACGAGTATCCGTCAGACTTCAGAGCCGGTCCGCCGCCGGATGCGCCGCGCCTTAACCCCAATCCTCCCTTCCGCGCTGGATCTGGGTCGTACGAGCGCGAGCCGTCTCGTCCGCAGCCTCAACCCCGTAACGAGCGTCGGTGGGATCCGCCGGCGCCGTCCCAACACCAGCAGCAGCAGCCGGACCCCTTCGAGTATAACCGCAACCAGCACCAGAACCAGAACCAGCGTGGAGGCCCATGGCCGCAGACTCAGCAGCAGCAGCATTACCCCCAGTCTGACTTTCAGCAGCCGCGCCGGTTTAGCGATAAACATCAGGGCCAGCAACATCAACAGCAGCGGCGAAGGGAGAGTTATCCGCCACCCGCACCCGGCCAGGATATGAGCCCGCCGGGCTATGTAGATCGAGGATGGGGTCAGAGGGCGCCGCTGCCACCGGACGCACCGCGCGCGATGCGCGGAAGTGGGGTGTATCCTTGAGCACTCGTGTTGTTGGTCGCGTTACGTTTCCGTATTCTCTTGTCGTGTCCTGACCAGTCTGTCATTTGCGTTCCCCATTCCCCGTCCCGCGCTCCTCTTCCTGTGAATGTCTTGTCGTTCCTTCCTTCCTTCCGTGCTTCCTGTTCCGTTCTCTTTCCCGTCCCGCTCTGCCGTTCGTTGTAATGCCGTACTGATCGTGCGTATATGCGCTGTGCTCTATGTTTTAGTAGTTGTGTCCCGACTGTCGTATACCAAACTCAATAGGTGATCATGATCTTCTCGTGCATCGACGAGTGCATGCATGTACCAGATCTGACGGGCTGCGTGGCAACCGGATGATTGACGACTTGTCACAGCTGGAGTTTCTACATCTTCGGCAATTGCGCGACCTTCTCAACAAAGGGCGCCTACCTGCGGTCTATGCTGGAGACTGGACACGAGAGTGTATTCATGTACACGGGAATCTGAAGGATTATTCATGTATGAGCCTGTCACTGCTATGTACTGGCAAATTTGCACATGGGTTGGAGCAGGCTTACGCTTCGGACGTGATTTGAACCTGCAGGCGTAAATTATGCTAGACTGTACACACACGAGCTACCGAGTAGAACTAGGTACTGTAATGGCGCTCGTTTCCGCTTCAACAAGCAAGTAACTGTGCGGGTCACAGGTAGGTCTCGGGATCGACCATGGATCCAAAGTGTGCAGTCACCTCAACGCACTCGCTTCCGCTCGGTAACTCCGGTCCTAAAACGCGCGACGGGCTTGGTAGCGTGGTCGAGTCCTGCGGTCCCAACGGCGCGTTGATGACAATGCTTTGCAGCATTGGTGTTTGAAGCTGCATTCTGAGCTCGCTAATATCTGGCGCACTGTAGTCTTCATACACCGCAACGCAAATGGTAACCTCGGCAAGGAGTGGGAGCGTAATTGGAAGAGCGACCAATTCCGACCAAACGACCCTCGATATCGTAAGAGACTGCAGAGATCCCGATACGATCTGCACCGTGTTCCCCGCATGCTCGGCGATGAGGGGACCGTAGTCAGATGGGGGTAACGGGGCAAGCGCGCTGACGATGGTACGGATAAAGCCATTATCCGTTTGACCTCTGTAAACCAGCATGCATCGCATCCGGTAAATTTCGAGGGCGACCACGTCCGAAAAGATGAAGGCAAAGTGCTCCGCGTACGCGTCGCTCGTGCGAAGCTTGACGTCGCGAACACGGTGGAGGTCCCATCCGTGCAGGACGGATGAAAAGTCGAAGCTGTGCTCGTTCGCATCGATGGAGACGGAACGAAGGGACGAGGGCGCGGGGCCGGCAGGTAAGGTATGAGCCCAGCGTAAGTTACGAAGAGCGAGGACCTCGACTTTCGGGAACTGGTCGAATAGATGCGCATGGCCTGCGTCCGAGTCGTTCTTGGTTCGGAAACTCCAGGGAAGGCCGCATTCAACGTGGGTGGCGGTAGTGAGGGCTGGACAGATCTCCGATGGAAGGTTGAGGTAATACAAGTTGAGTGAACGCAGTCGTCCGACCACTCCGCCCAAGAAGTCTTCCGGCACTTGCGCGAGGTCGGGTGAATCGCACGTTATAGCCTCAAGCAAGGGCGCGGGGCGGGAAAACCATGTTGACGTGATGCTGCCCGGCCATTCGATTGTCCGAATATGATGTATGTGATCGCACAGTAAGTGGTCAAGCTGCTTCAGCGTTCCACGAGGCATCGCCTGCTGCGAGCCCGAGTAACGAAAGTCGACGGGAGCTACGCCACTACGCGGTAGAACGAGCCGAAAGAGAGCTAGAGCATGCTTGTGAGCGGTTCCCAGCTCTATGTCCCGCCATATGGATGGAAAAGCGAGCGCCACGGTCCGCCAATGTCGTGATACGTGGGACGCGCGAATACGGTCGCACAGAGGAAGGACCTGTATACAGATCGCGAGCAGTTCTGGTGCTAAGCGGTGCGCGACAGACGACACGTTCCACTCGCACATTCTGTCGCAGAGCACGCGCTGGGCGTCATCCATTAACGCCTTGGTAATTTCTTGGACCTGATGCGCGCTAATGCTTGTATCAGACGCCAGGGCGCGAGCGTACGGCTAGATACCAGCGCTTACGAGTCGACACCATGTTCCAGATCGCGAAATATCTCGCGTAGACATGCGTCGAGAGCGCGTTTGTGGTTGCGGGTCAACATCAGTGTTATTTGGCTCTGTGTGTGCCAGACGCATTTCCATAATCCCGACGACGCCATAGACATACAATTTTCCCTTATGTACACAGTCCTGAGCTGCCTGAGCATATTGAACGACTCTCTAGCTCCAGTAGCTGCGTACGCGCGAACTGGACTTGGGACGCTTCGGTCGTCAGATTCAAAACGTTCGCTCTTGATGACTGTGACTCGGAACATCTCTGGCTGATGCTACATGTCCTGAAACCTCGTTTAGGAGGGAGACCCGGACTTGGGTGGGAGAACTGACATTAGCGCCCGCGGACTGTGTCCGGAAGAACAGGCGCGGAGGCGGCGCTAATGGAGGTATTGACGTCCCGAGAGGATCGCACGTTCACGACGATAGGTGGCGCTTAGTCGCACATATTTAGACTCGCGACCGCATGGTCCTGTTAGTCGCGCTAAACCCTGCCACGTTCGCTTTGTCTCGAAGCAACCACCGGAAAAAATGTACGCGCTGATAACATCATAGCTAACGTCGTCGTTGCGAGTCTTTTCGCGATGTCAAGTCACGCCTAGGGACTACAGACGAATGCTCACAGCCATATTGTGTTGTGGACTCTAATCGAATTGCACGTGTACACAAAAAGAGTGTCAAAAAGGCCCTCAGTCGTGAAACTCGATGTGATGAACGAGTTTCCGCTGGTGATGCTCGTGTCCGTGTCGCACCTCGCCTCCCTTTCCGCGAACGTTGATTGTATCGTCTTTGCACTCGGCGAAGTTGTTCTTCTTCTGACCGTCGTGTGTAATCACGGCGCAGTAGACGGCGCTCTGGAAGTCCTCCGCGATACTGCCCAAGACGATGCGGTCGGCTCCAGGCGCCTCTCCAGTGTACACCTCCCCGTGTAGGACTGGGAATTCGAGGTATGGCGCCTGGGCGTGTGAGAACGAGAAGTGCTCGTAGTCGTGATACGCGTGCGGGTACTTGTCTCTTCCTGCGTTGTGCATGAGTTCAAACTTTGGAGGAGGCAACGTTGAGACGGATCCAGGCGCACCGAGAGTCTTCCCCTCGCTAGCGAGCTCGAGTGCCTTCTTCGCCGCCGCCGCAATGTCGGCGCGCGTATACTCCGTCCCGTCGCAGTTGCAGCCACTGGGCTCGTAGAGAATCTGAACCATGGTGCTCTGTCTGAGTGCTCGCCAGGTCTGACGCGCTCCCTATTTATATGCCATAACGCGCTCCCTATTTATATGCCATACCTGCACCCCCATGACTGTTCCTAAGCGCGGAGTAACAACTAACAGCGTTCAATGCAGTGCAGTAGCAGCGCAAGTCTCCGACTGGAGGCCACGCACGGTGGTGCAAACAGTTGACCGGTTATGGAGACGGCTACTGATTTCTAAGCGCCCCGAGACGCCGATGTTGACAGTAGGCCAACATTACGGCCGAGGAAGCACTCCGAAAGGCGAAGCGCTCCAGGTTAGGTGCAAAAGCCCCAGCCTGAGGAATACGGTTCAACCATTCATACTCTTTGAGAGGGGCCATTGTGATCTACAGGATCAAGGTCAGACATATATGACAGTCACGTTGACATAGCGCTCGCGACCCATCGCGTCGCATAGAGCATCCTGGCCGATAATGTGCGACGCGGTGAGCGTCGGGGTGGCGCCGATCTCGTGCATAGCCGCCAGCGGCACTTCGACGACGATATCCCGCAACGCGGGGAGAATAAGTGAAATAGACGCGTCTCCAACACAGAGCGAGCAATACTCGTCGTCTTCCGATACGCGAATTGTGAGGTGCGCTAGGCATGTGAGGGCAATTGAATGCTCGAGCAGAGAAATCCACGCAGGAAGAGGTAGACCGAGCGACTGGAGCGATGTACAGCTCCACAACGTTACGCGAGGGATGTAAAGAGCCAACATCGTAAACGCGTGCAACTGTGTACGATATGTTGCCTCTACGGGGATAGCAACAAGCCGGGTGAAGCCTGCGTGGTTGTGACCTCTGAAAACGATTGAATAGGGCGGTTGTAGTAGATCCACCGACACATCGAGAGAGACTAGATTGCGAATTATGGACGGAAAGTAGTTCAAATCCGTAATGCCCGAACGAAGCGAGATGTAATTCATCTGGTCGTGACCCCATTCCTCTAGCACAGCGTCGAAGTCGAAGTCATCATTGGTCGTTTCGATGGAAACGTGCTTGAGAGATGGCGGAGCAGGACCAGAGGGTAAGCTATTCAACTCGCGGACGTTTCGTAGGGCGAGGAACTCGAGAGCAGGAGCCCTTGAGAAAAGGCCATTTTCTCCCACTGTCACGTTCCACGGAAGTGAACATTCCAAATGTTGAACAGTGCTCAAAGCGGGACAAGGTTCATCGGCGAGATAAAGGCATCTAACGTCCATTGAACGCAGTCGTCCAACAACTCCGCCCAAGAAATCACCGTGCACAGATGGCCCCTGCACTGTTGTGCACCGAATAACTTCGAGCATGGGCGCCGGTCGTGAGAAACAAGTCATGTCGATAGATCCAGACCAATCAATGGACCGCAAGTGATGCATATGCTCGCAAAGCACATCGTTGATACCGAAGTTGTCGATCGTTGGTGTCACTTGCGAATACGTAAAATCGATGGGACAGATACCCGTCCTCGAGAGAGCAAGACGCAGGAGGTGCGGAGCTGCGCGATACTTCGTGGACAGGCGTATATCGGCCCAGAGCGCCGGAAACGCGAGCGCAACGGACCGCCAATCCCGCGAGACGTGAGAGACGCGGATACGGTCCATGAAAGGGAGGCATTGCATACATATTGCGAGTACCTCCGGTGGCAGGCGCTGAGTGATGAACGATGCGTTCCACTCGAACATCTCGTCGCGCAGAACGCGCAGCGACTTGTCCATCACGGCCATCAGAATTTCCTGAACGTGCGACGCGCTACAACTTGGTTAGTAAAGTGGTCGAATGTCGGACGCGGGGACGCTCACGAATGAGCGCCATGGGTCAAGTCGCGGAAGACGTCGCGCAGGCAGGCCTCGAGTGCCAGGTTGTGGTTTGGAGTTAACATGCAGTGTTGTTTGGCTTCGCGTGGCTGCGACGTTTCCGTCGTCGACACAGCCACAAAGTTCTTTGGTCATGCGCAACCGGTCGCACGGCTGCCTAGTTGATTACGCAACTGAAAGGGGTCTGAAAGCGCATTGTATTATCCATTTATATTACTCGGCCGTACACTCTTCAAGCGGTTAGGATTCAAGCCGACACTGGCACTTCATACCCGAACCTGAGCGTTACAGCGATGTCGCGACCGTGATCGTGAGTGGGACGGTGCGGGTCGCGTCCGAAATGCTGGCACGTTCTGAGTTTCGGACTCACGGCGAGCTCGTCCACGTTCTCTGCCTGCGACACGTCGACGACGATGCAGCGAAGCGCGGGCGTCTGGAGCGTCGTTTCATCGGTATCAATACTCAGCGCAGAGTACTCGTCGTATCCTGAACTGCGAAGCGTAACGTCGCAGAGCGCCAGCAGCATGACTGGACACATGAGGAGATGTGCCCAAATGTGCAGCGGAAGACTAAGAGACTTCAACGACGGCGCGCCTAGCATCTCCTGCAGGAAATCTGCAATCCTGCGTTTCACATCGACATCAGGTGCAGCCTCGACCTCGAGCACGACACAACGAGTGGATCCTACAGTCGTGTTGACTGATCCTCTGAACACCATGGAGTGCGGCGTCAAGGAAACATGAAGAGTGTGAACGTGACGGATGAGGGACTCAAAGTCACCCATCCACGTCTTTTGCACGCGAGCTTCGATGAGGCGTAGGCGGTCATCTCCCTGGTCGTCTACCACGAGTAGCGGGTTGCAAGAAATGCAATTGCTTTCGAGCACCAGAGATTCTAGAGATTGCGGAGCGGGTCCCGATATTTCTGTATGTCCGACGTCTGTAAGGTGCAGATGCTGGACAGCGGGGAACTGTTCGGAGATATGTGCGAAACAGGCCTCGATACGGACGTCTGAGCGAGGACTATCAAGTCTGAGATGAGTGACTGTCCTCAGAGCTGGATGCCAGCTGCAAAGGAAGTCGGGATACTTGAGGTGCAAACGGCGCAGTCGTCCCGCTGCTCCGCCTAGAAAGTTGTCGCATAAATATGCGCGAAAGTCTGACCTGCAGCGTAGTATCTCGAGGATGGGAGCAGGTTGGCCGAAGCACGTAGTTTCGATGGATCCCGGCCAATCGATGGATCGGATATGATGCATGTGCTCGAATAGTATGCCATTGACCTCCTCAAACTGGCATGAGGAGCAAGGAACATCCATATATTCCGACAAATAACGCAGCATGTGCTTGCACAGTGTAATGTTGAGGCCACCAGACCGGCGGATGGTGTTACGTTTGGAGATATAGGCGAAATCGACGGGAGAGACGCCCGTCCGGGTGAGAAGGAGGCGTAAGAGGTCTGGGGTATGAGGGTGCGCAGACGTCAATCGAATGTCGGCCCACAGCGTGGGGAATGCTAGGGCGACGGAACGCCAGTATCGCGACACCTGGGAGACGCTAAGAAGATCGCCAGCAGGTAGGAAGTGTAGGCAGGACACGAGTACGTCCAATGGCATGCAATACGCAGTAGACACCGCGTTCCACTCCAGCATTTCGTCGCGCACGACGCGCAACGACTTGTCCATGATGGCCGTGAAAATATTCTGGACCTGCGATGCGCTACAACCCGGTCAGTACACTGAATCGGATGTCGGACGCGAGGCGCTCACGAGTCAATGCCATGAGTCAAGTCACGAAATACGTCGCGAAGACACGCCTCGAGGGCTAGGTTGTGCGCGGGAGTCAACATGCGTTTGTTTGGCCCCGCGTGGCTAAAACGTTCCCGGCCCGCGCCACACCGCCACATATGACATGAGCATCCCATCTGACACCTGCAAACCACGCGAGACCCGCAATGAGCGGGTCAGACGGTTACTGGTACTGAGATGACGTTAATAAAGCGGTCGGCTGAACCCTCTATCGTTCTGCATTCCACTTCTAGAAAGTCGGCGAAGGGTTGGCTCTGGCAGGATGGAACAGATAGTGCCATTGCTACAATATGTGCTTCGTTAGGACGAGCTGAGAATGTATATGATTCAAATTGAGGCTGCCAGATAGATGTGGACCTGATTGGTCCCCGACTCCCTTCCTTCACATTATTCCGGTCTGCTACATCCAACAGGCGCGCGGTATGGCACTCAGAATGGTAGGCAATACTAGCGCCGGGGAACGACTTCAGACCTCAACATTAGCGTCACATCCACATCGCGGGGACTGTCCGGTCCGAGGAGCTGGCACGTTCTGATCTCGGGGACGGCTGTTGACATATTAGTATCGTCGCGCGGTACCTCGAGGACAATCCTCCGAAGAATGGGCGTGTGAAGGAGTGCTTTATCGACCGAAGTGCTAGTAGCAAGGCGACAGTAGTCCTCGTATTTCGAGATGCGAAGTGTAACCTTCGTGAGGACGGGCAGCGCGTTCGGAAGGGAGAGGAGACACGTCCAAGTTGGGAGGGGCAGAGCGAGGAACTTCAGCGACGCGGCTATTCGCACGACATGGGAAGCGATGGCCTCGTCACGCATCACGTGAAGGTCGAGGGAGATATGACGGTTGAATCCCACGTCGGAAAAGCCCTCTAACGTTAGGAGATGTCGATCCGTCGACACGGCAAGGGAGTTCAGAGGGCGAATGAGGGAGTCGAGCAAGTCTGGATGTACCGTTCTTGCGTCAAGGATGACATTTCGGACGTGTTCATGTCGGCATCGGTCAAGCACTGACGCTACATCGACATTAAGGTCCTGTGTCTGGACGATGAGGAACTGGAGAGATGGCGGAGCCGAACCGGACGGCGTCCCGTGCTGTGCTCCAAGGGCTTGAAGGTGTAGATATTCGACCTTGGGGAACAACTCGAATAAAGGTCCCAGGCCAGCAGTTTCTCGTACGTCCCACGGAAGGGCACAAACGAGACGCGTGACGGTACTCAGAGCGGGGTAATCTCGGAGGGGAAGATCGAGATACGCGAGCTCCAGTGTGCGCAGGCGCCCAACGACGCCTCCTAGGAAGTGCTCTGGTAGATATGCTATCTCCACCGAATTGCAACTGACGGTCTCTAGCATGGGCGCGGGCTGCAAGAAACACGTCGCGTCGATAGATCCGGGCCACGAGATGGAACGCATATGATGCATGTGTCCGCATAACAGAAGGTCGATATCATCCAGCGGACCGGGTGAGCTGGTTTTATGCGAGCGCGTATAGACGAAATCGACGGGACAAGCACCTGTCCGCGGGAGAACGGAGCGCAGAAGCTCGAGAATGCGTGGATGGGCGGAAGTGAGCCGTATGTCGGTCCACAGCGCTGGAAATGCGAGAGCGACGGAGCGCCAGTGTCGCGACACATGGGACGCGCGAACAAGATCGGCCAACGACAGAAAACGTAGGCACGACGCGAGGACCTCCGGCGGTACGCGCTGCACAGTTGACGACGAGTTCCACTCCAGCATTCCGTCGCAAAGAACGCGTAACGTCTTGTTCATCACGGCCACGAAGATATTCTGAACCTGCGACGCGCTACAACCTGGTCAGTACGGTGCTCGACTGTTAGCCGCCGGCGCTTACGAGTCAACGCTTTGCGTCAAGTCGCGAAAAACGTCGCGCAGGCAGGCCTCGAGGGCCACGCTGGGGGTGGGAGTCAACATGCGTTTTTTGTTTGGCGACGCGTGGCTGAAACGTTTCATCCCGCCGACACTGCCACAAATTCCTTCGGTCATCTGCAACCGTGGTCAAATTGTAATAAACCCGTGTTCATTCAGTGTAGAATATATCCCGGACGTGCGCATATGTCTCGGGTTACGATAATTTACTTGAAAACGCGCATTTGCTGGAGTTTTGGTCAACCCTTCACATTGCGCAGCGCAACACGTCTTCCGCGAGGCTACTATCGTAACGGAGGAGCTCAGGCTACCACCAGTCTTACAGCACAGGTAATGGTACGTGTACTAGAGGGCATGGAATTGCACCAAGACAGCCCGGAAAGGAAACTCAGTCAGGACAGCCGTACAGAACGCACGCCCGTGCTCACCGGTGCTTCATCAGAGTGAAGCTTCCGCGCTGACACAGGGTCTCTATCAATGTGTAACCGCAAAGCCTGCCCCGTCGCGCCTCGTGTTCGCTGTCTCGGCGACCGCCAGACGCCTGATTTGACAGACGTGAGAGCTGAAGGAAGACGCCTCGCCATCCAGTCCCGGAACCCCGGAATCCCGGAGCGCCGCAGCTGCCCGAGATATCCATTTTGACGTAGGCTGTGACCTCGAAAACTATGCCACTGTACTAGATATAAGCCAACAGTTGAGAGCTCAAGTTCACGCTGTTCAGCGATATCGGTGAGATGCACACGCGCCTAGACGAACTGATGCGGCCGAAGGAGGTGCAAGATGAGAAAACGAGCGACGCACGGACGCGAGAGATCCTATTCGCCATCCGCGCCATCCAAGACGATCATCCACAACACAGTGCAGTACATACGTTCAAGTTGCGATGCTACATCACGCCGCCTCTTCAAGTTCTACTTCTACCTCTGCGAAATTCTGATCTCCACCTATCTCAATCCCATCAGGCGATGCAATATCCATCTTCGTCCGCGACGTCCCTTCCAACGCTTTCCGTCGCAAATACTCCGCATCCGCGAGACTAAGACGCTCAAGTCCCTCCTTCTCCCGATGAAGAACAATCGTCCTGACTCGCGGCGCGACGAACCGCCAAGCGAATTTGGCGCGGGGTCGGTGCAGAGGGATATGAACGACCTTCAAAGCTGGAAGCGCACCACCGACGAGATCCGCTACAGGTCCGAGCAGATCAAGCGGCGCGTAGATCTCCTCGATATTCGGTAGAATACGCTCCGGGAACTGGACGCCGTACGTATCTCGGTCGAGAGGAACGGACGTCAACATGCGTATGACTCCCCGATTGCGCGATATAGAGACGTTGAACAAGTTGTCGTCCGCGCCTCTCTTCGCGATGATGTGTAGATTCTCGAACAAAGGGGCGAAGAGCAGATCGAGCGCCGGTTGCGAAGACGGAGACCAAACGAGCTGGACGGCCGGGATTGAGCGAAATCGTTTCGAGCGCAATAGTTTAGCGCATGAGGGGCCGTCGATAATGTCGAGTGACACAGCAGTGCAGAGTGGTAACGCCTCTGGCTCGAGCGTCATATCACCACACAGACTCGGCGCCTGAATAATCAAGGTCTCCAGCATCGCGAAGCCGCTCAGGATCTTCCCCGCGTCCGCTAGAGGTCCCGTACTCCGAAGTTCGAGGTATCGTACGCCCGTAAAGACCCACTGAGCCGGCTGCGGGAACAGAACATTGTTCAACTGCAGCATCTTCAATGGGCACCTTTCCCCAAAGACAATAAACGGCAAGGTAAACGGCACCGTCGGGAGTGTGGAGAGTCGAAGAGTCTGAAGACGCGGTGCGGAAGAGGACAATAGAAAGTTCCACCGCGTGATGTAGGTCGACGAGCGCGCAAGGACGGCAAGGTTCACGACTAGATCGTCCATCCTACCCATCTGGCGCGCTATACCATCAACAACAGCATCTGCCAACGCAGGCGCGAGTTGAAAGTCGCCATCGATACCGACGAGAACGCGCAGCATCGCATCGTCAAAGAAGTCCAAGCGCGCAAGAAACAGTTGGACGGCGCCGTTGGAGCCGGATGTAAGTTCGACGCGAAGCCAGTATGTGGCGTGCATGCGCGCAACGAAACGCCATTGGACGGATACCCAAGACGCGCGGAGGAGGTCGTCAAAGTCGAGCCAGTCGAAAATGGCGCTTAGGAGGTTCATGTGCACGGCACTCGGGGGCCATAGTGGGGTTTTGGAAGTCTGCGCGTGGCCAGTCAGCGATGCAGAGTCGTTGGCGAGAAGGGAAGGGCGCACCTCGGTCATGGCGACGATGTGGCGGGAGCAGACACGCGGATTAAACCGCGTACTACATCCGGACGCGTGTTGCACTTCACTTCGACATCCGGGTGAGAACCATGTAATACTCGACTCCCTTCGCTGAGACCACTCTCCCCTATCATTTGCAGCCCACAGCGACTTATAGTTCTACATAATCATGATATTGCAAATACGATCGACAAGGCGTGAGTCACGTCGGGTTCCCGTGGAGTCCCATAATACACAAAAGCCTGGTATACACCATGTCCCACATATCACATACAGGAGATATCAGACGGTCGAGAATCAGGAGTCAGGAGTAGGAGAACGCGCGATCGAGCGCGAGGGGAGAGGGGAGTAAGCGAGGTACAAAAAAGGGAGATGCGGAAACGAGGCGCGCATATGGCGCGAAGTAGAAGAAAGGAGCGCAGCAAGTCGTCGAAAGCAAAAGGGGATGGAAAATCCGTGAAGCGGTGACATTCTACGATCCCTCAGCAGCAGCAGGCGCGCCACCAGCCTGCGCGGCGAGCAGTTTCTTGGGTTTGCTCCTACTAATCCTCGGACGCGGACCGGGGTTCATATGCATGCACTTGACTTTCGTCTTGTGGCACTGTTGACACGACACGCCGCGCTCGTCCGAGAAGGAGCACTTGATCTTCATCGCGCGGCACTTCTCGCACGAGTTGCCGCGGGATTTGGGCGAGGAGATGCATTCGAAGCCGCGCCAGTCGCAGGATTTGCAGCGTTTGACCTGCGGGGTGTCAGGGTGAGCGTGTGGAGGGAGGAAAGGGAGATGGACGTACGATTGGGACGAGCGGTTGCGACTGCCCGTCGTCGTCGCCGTCCTCGCTCTCGAGCTCGTCATACTCCTCGCCATGCTGGTGCGCGTGCGCCTAAACCGGATGCGTCAGCAGCGGCACCACGCACAAAGACAGGACAGAGTTACGCACCATAGCCTGATAGCTCGCGACGCTCCCAGGCGGCGCCGGCCCCTGGTCCTCGTAATCGTTATAGGAGCACTTGATCTTCATGCCATAACACTTGGTACAGGCGCGCCCACGCCGCGAGTCGCGCGGGATGCAAACGTAATTGCGCCAGCTGCAGTTCTTGCACCTCTGCGAGGCGCGTTTCAGGACCCACACCTCACGCACCGGGAACCAGCGCGAGGGACGAACGATGGTGTTCTCGCCGTCGCCCGGAGGCGCGTAAGAGCCGTGGTGCTGGTGCTAAGAGCGTTCAGCAACGATAGACTGGACCGGACCGGACATACCATCATCACATCGGCGGTCATGGCGCGCACGGCTTGGGCTGTAGCAGCCTCGGAAAATGAACATTTGATTTTGAGCGACTGGCAGGTTGTGCACGCCGTCGCGCGGCCCTTGAAGGTCGGCGTGCACGTGAAGCCGCGTCGCTCGCAATTGAAGCACGGCGCCTGCCCGAAATGAGTTTGTGCGACTGACGCAGACGCGCGCGACGGGGACGTACGAGGGTGTGGCTGGCCTCTGGGCGTGGAGGTATCGACGAGGGCGGGGATGTGGGCACGTGGGAGGAGGACGAGGGCGACGGCGAGCGCGGGTAGTGCTGGTGGTGGTGCGCGTTGTTGTACTCGCTCCACTGCGGCCTGGGCTCGTCGTGCCACGGGATCTGAGCGCGCGTCAGGACGAAATGTACAAGTGTGCGGGATTGCACGCACGGGGCTGGTGCTCATGGGCACATCCTCCTCATCGTCGTCGTAATCCGCCCGACTGTACTGGTACCGCGGACTGGCCGCGCTCGAGGAAGCCTGGGGGCCACCCGAGGGCCAGACTGTGACTGGGCGTAGCTTGCCAACAGGACTCGGAGTCCGCGGACTTCGCGGTGCGCGGTGGGCGGGCGCAACCCCGTCGCCAGGGTTCAGCAGGTCGTTGATGCCGATACGGAAGCGCGCCTGGCTCTGCTCAGCGGCGTGCATCGTCGGCGGCGCGTGCTCGCTGTGCCGGACGACGAGCGAGCGAGGGGTGATGATGGCGGGAGGGAAAAGAGGGGGAGGAGCCGACCGGGGATTGGAACTTGGAACGCTGGCTGATCTGTCACACGCTGTGCCGCGCTGCCCCGCCGCCTATTGTAGCCGTCGCCACAGTCACACGCCCCAGGCCAACTCCGAGCGAAGTTCGCTCAACTCTCCGAGGAAGTCCGGCACCGCTTCCCCGACACCGTGACACCACACCACGTTGCACCGCCCCGATCCGGCACCGCCCCGGCTTCTTATCGATTTCCGACTCGGGCGAATGCGGCTGCAGTTCCTCGCCTACCCTCGCACCCACGCACATGCCCCTTCCAAGCTCGCACGCTCAACGAGAGACGCCCCCGCGCGGCGGCGGGGAAGCTGCAACTGCTCCCGCATAGGGCATGTGATCATCCAACCCGGAGAATTCCCTGTTCGCCGAGCCAATTGTGCCGGACGGCGAGTGATAACAGATCGGTCCGGACCTCCTCGGACGTTGCGCAACCGCGTCTTGCTCCTGACTTTTCCCGCCGGACATGTTTGCGTTTCCTGTACCATGTGGTGCCTCGAATCCCGTGCGCTGACAGTCCCCACGCTTCGTGTTCTCGCCGATGCGTCTCGCCACAGCTGTTCCAGTGATCAGTGGAGGATCACCCGGAGTGCCGGTCCTCTCCCGGCCTGTCACGGTGCAGAACAACGACTGATCTCAGTCTGTGCTCAGTCAGATCCAGCCGTCTACCTGTCAGATCCGGAACATGGCCACGGCTCCGCGCTCTCCGTGCTTCTGCACCGTGGTTCACTGCTTTCCATTTCAAGGCGCCGTTGTTTCCTGCTTTCCACTTCCGTCAGTGCGCTGCCTCGAGAACAACGACTGCTCGGATCACAACTTACCTGTCAGACCTGCATACTTCTTCTCTTCTTACTTCTTTGCACCGTAGAAGGGCGGTGCATCCAGGGCCTGGATGCGCATGCGCGATCCATCGATCTGACACGGCTCGGTTGCTGTTACCTCGCCGCCTCGCTCTCCAGCTGCGGTACCAATACCAATGAGCCCCGCATCACGGGTACTGTAAAGCACACGTGTGCCGGCACCCGCGGAAGACGGAGGAGTCACGGCTGCTACGTGGTACGGACCTCCGGCTCTGTACCGTTTACTGAGACTCCTCGTTCAGCCAGTGTTGTCTCTTCTCTAGGCCAGTGTTGTCAGGCATGAGAACGAAACAGTATACGTGCCGCCAGTGCCGACGGGGCGTTGTGCGCTTCTATCCGCTATGACCGCCCAACCACGCCTCGTCTGACAAACTAACCATGTCTCCCTATCCTTCCCGCCGTGCTGAATCCGGCAGATCATGCACTGCTCAAAGGTATAGGGTCCAGTCTTCGTGCTGCTTGTTCCTCGACTATGAGACAGACTCAACTCTCTTTCAGTGACGCAAACGCTGCGGGACAGTAGTGTACAACAAGCGGGAAAGAGCTCTCCTCAGGGTAAGCTACCGACGTACACGTTCAGAAGATTACAATAACCTGCACATGAAGCCGGAAATGAAACTCCCGCCGACGCCCATGCCTCCATGACTCAAAACCTAACAATAGCTGGGACCTCATGCTGATTCACTGGTTGAATAACCCGCCACTTACAATAGCTGCAGGGAATCTCTACGGGCAATCCTCGATTCGGCCCCTTTCAAGACTTTCCCACGCACGGATCCAGGGGAGTCGATCGCCACGGAAGTCCGCGCCACACCTTATTATCAGCGTACTGTAAGTTACTGTAACCACGCGCGAAACCTATTTGTTACTGGTGTATAACGACTCTGAACCAACTGCAAGTGATGACTGACTTGGGGATCTCGGGCGGCTGCGGCGCTCCGGGATTCCGGGGTTCCGTGGAACTGGAATTGGATGGCGAGGGCGTCTTCTTTTAACTCTCACGTCTGTCAAAACGTCAAGCGTCTGGCGGAAGCCGAGACAGCGAACACGAGGCGAGACGGAGCGGGCATTGCGGTTACACACTGACACAGACCCTGCGAGCGGACGAAACACCGGGAACTTACATGCGCTGCCCGTGGGACCTCAGTTTGAGAGTTGCCGGCGATCGCTTTCCCCTGTAGCTGTCCGCGTCAACCTGTAGGTATAGACATAGAATGCCAAGTTACCGTAGACTGGTAGTACTTACAGGCGAACTTTGCTGGACTCGGTATTAGCGAGTCCACTCAGGCTGTAGTCGCATGACCCATACTGGCTTAGCGGAACTACTGCTCTTCCCCTGGTGTTTGGGGAGTGCTGAAAAGGATCAAAATTGAGCTCGAAGAAGCGTCGAGCGTAAGTAGATTGAACCATGTTACAAGCTGAGCCCGTGCTCATGACTTGAGAACGACTTTTTGGTTGACATGAACTACATGTAATTATCACTCAGGTCAGATTCGTCCGTCACACGCCATCACAGATGAGCCTTAGGTCGCATTCTGTAGGTTCACTTTCCGTTCACACTACCTTTATACCCATTCTTCGAAAAACCTGCGAGCGTGCTAGTCCGGGGTACAACACGCTGTAATACCGACGAGGATTTACTAGGTGTAGCCTCCCGATTACGCTTACTGCCTCGCGGACGACGCGTTGCTGTCACGGTGGTGAAATGCGAAGGCTTGATCTCTTGAGACCAGCTGCAGCCGCGAAGAAGGATTTTCAGGCAGAAATTTGCGAATTAAGATATGTTCCGGCGCACGAAGGATTGTTGCAGCGCCGTGAACGAACTCGAGTGTAGTTCAACCTTGACCACGGTTGCAGACTGAGATGACCGATGGAATCTGTGGCAGTGTCGGCGGGATGAAACGTTTCAGCCACGCGTTGCCAAACAAAAAACGCATGTTGACTCCCACCCACAACCTGGCCATCGAGGCCTGCCTGCACGACGTTTTTCGCGACCTGACGCAAGGCGTTGACTCGTAAGCGCCGGCAACTAACAGTCAACTACAGTACTGACCACGTTGTAGCGCGTCGCAGGTTCAGAATATCTTCATGGCCGTGATAAACAAGGCGTTACGCGTTCTTCGCGACGGAATGCTGGAGTGGAACTCGTCGTCCACTGCGCAGCGCGTACCGCCAGAAGTTCTCGCCTCGTGCCTAGATCACCTGTCGCTGGCCGATCTTGTACGCGCGTCCCATGTCTCGCGACATTGGCGCTCTGTCGCTCTCGCATTTCCAGCTCTGTGGACCGACATACGACTCACCTCCGCGCATCCACGCATTCTCGACCTTCTTCGCTCCGTTCTCCCGCGGACCGGTGCTTGTCCCGTCGATTTCGCCTATACGCGATCACACACCACCAGCTCACCCGGTCCGCTGGATGATATCGACCTTCTGCTATGCGAACACATGCATCATATGCGTTCCATTGCTTGGCCTGGATCTATCGATGCCACGTGTTTCTCGCAGCCCGCACCCATGCTCGAGACCGTCAGTTGCAGTTCGGTGGAGATAGCATACCTACCAGAGAGCTTCCTGGGGGGCGTCGTTGGACGGATGCGCTCCCTGGAGCTCGCATATCTCGATCTGACCCTTGAGGGTTTCCCCGCTTTGAGTAGCGTCACGCATCTCGTTTGTACCCTTCCGTGGAACGTACGTGGCACCGCTAGCTTGGGACCTTTATTCGACTTGTTCCCCAATGTCGAATATCTGCACCTTCGAGCCCTTAAATCACAGCACGGCACACCGTCCTGTTCGGCTCCTCCATCTCTCCGGTTCCTCAGCCTCGAGACACAGGATCTCGATGTCGATATAGCCTCAGTGCTTGACCTATGCCGACATGAAGACCTACGAGATGTCACCCTTCGCGCAAGAACGGTACATCTAGACTTGCTCGACTCCCTCCTCAGCTCTCTGAACTCCCTTTCCGTGTCAATGCATCAACACTTCCTCGAGATAGAGGGCTTTTCCGACGTGGGATTAACCCGTAGTATATCCCTCGACCTGCACATGATGCGCGACGAGGACATTGCATGCCATGTCGTTCGATTGGCCGCATCACTGAAGTCTCTAACTCTGCCCCTCCGGGCTTGGACGTGTCTGCTCTCTTTTCCGAACGCGTTGCCCGTCCTCGCGAAGGTTACACTTCGCATCTCGCAGTTCTTAGAATACTCGTGTCTTTCTCAAAGTCTTCCCATCGACAACTCGCCTCTTCACACGCCGATGCTTCGGAGTGTTGTCCTCCAGCTGCCAGCGCGGGCCGCTGAATGGCGGGCCCTGGAGATCAGAGCGTGCCAGATTCTCGGACCGGACAGTCCCCGAGATGTGGATGCGACGCTGATGGTGGGATCTGAAGTCGTTCCACTGCGCTAGTATAGTCCTTCCATACCTCGCGTTCCTTAGATGTAGTAGACCGGTATAATATCTTCTTCCTATGTATCTTACCTCCCCCGACCGCTTTACGTAACCACCGAGGCACGACTCTCAAGCTTACACAGCAATGGGAGTGTCATCTTCGCGCGGCAGAAACTTTCTGGACTGCCGAGGGCTCCGTATGCGTTCGACGTTTCGAGAACGACTGGCTACGAATCATATTTGGATCGACCTACTGGAAGTCAATTTTTCATTACCGCGTAACGCGTAACAGCGTCTCGGCATGGCGGTAATAAACGCAAAATGTAACGCGTAACTGTATCCTCGCGGTAACGAGCGTAACGCTCGCAGAGTGTGGCTACGACATCGCGCGCAGTATCACACTTCATTGAGCCTCTCACCGTCAGCAGACTGTACAAGAGCACATAGAACCATCATTTGAGCCTGTGGTAATGCGTTCTCAAGCGTCCTATGTCCGTTTCAGCCCATTCTGGGTGGGTTTGCGGTAATAACGTAACGGTCACGGACCGCCCGCGGTAATGACGCATTTTGGGTGTAACGGTCGCTGCCCGGCGGTAAAAAAAAATTGACTTACAGTATTTCTGCGGATATCAACGAGGGAAAACTTTGACATCTCCAATTGAGAGCCCACTTTGACCTCGCTGACCGTCATGTACCCTTCCTGAATAACCAGTCCTTTTTGCTCGCTTCGCTCGCAGAAAAGAACTGGGAGGGCCTGCGGCCCTCACCCCCACACCCTCGCTACGCTCGGGAAGATACTTTCAAAGGGCTCGCTGCGCTCGCACACACACACCTCGCTTCGCGAGGTGCACCCAGAAACACATACGATTGTATACTGAGAAATAGCAGTATTCTACTGCATAACCTGACTGAAATTCTCGTAAATTTTGCTATGGCTTTAGCCTGAGATATAGTGGGAGGGACCGCTGCTTCTTCAGGATTCATTAATCCACTGAGGCGTTCCAAGTACTCATTCTTTTCATGTTGTACTGTGATAGTAATATCAACCTCCATGCTGAAAGCTCAGTGGGACTCGGAGATATCGGAGATAATCACAAAGTGTGGACTTCTCACTATAGCTGGTCAGTCTGGGCACCTCACACTCTACTGAAAAGTTCAGAGGCATACTAAGGCATCTGTTCTGGCAAAAATGAGGGAGGGAGTGTCAATTCTCAATGTTTGGAGTTGTTCTGTTGCTCACGATAGTGAATCTGCTGCGTAGATCTGTACATTTCTTTCTGAGTATCTCACTGGCTGGTGGATGCTGTGCCGGGTTTCGGTAAATCATTAAATCTTGTCAATAGGACCATCTCCATGCTCAAAATTGTGTCTTACTCCCGTTCCAGTCTCTTCTCAGGACACCGCAGGTCGGCGTAGGAACGCAACAACAACCAAAATTGATGTACTGATGCTAAGCACCTCACTTCAGAATGCCTTTATAGGCATCTGAGCAACAGGGGAACGCAGTGGGAGGGAAGACGCGCCGGGAAGAGCACCGGTCCCGCGGCCGGGGAGAGCGCCGAGAATAAGCGCCGGACAGGCTGAGAGGAGCGCGAGAGACACAGCCACTATTAGATAAGCAATCGGCTATCAGCGGACCCCGACTCCCTTCCTGTATTTAGATATTTAGATTGAGCCGAAATCTGTTGCCTGCGAGCGCGTGCACGCGCGGCCAAACAAACACGCTCTTGACTCGTCACCATCTCGCCGCCGACCTTCCGCGACATGACCTTTGGTCTTGACCTGTCGGCGGCCCTGCTCTTCTAACCATTCCCTGAACTTGATCACGCGCAACACCGCCCGAGTCCAGTTCCCTGTCCGCGATGCACAAGCCGACGTCGTTGCGCCGAATGACTGTCATATTCTCCGCAACGCCGAGGAGATTTGCGGTCGTCATACATACATTGCGCAGCGTTTGTTATCGGCCACCTTTGTGTTTGGCGTCCAGTTCCCCGCGACGTTAACGCGGGCATCATGCTCTAGTTTGCGCGCCGAGCCGAGTCCGAACTGGACGACACTTTGTACGCCAGTCTTGGCACTCGAGCAGGATAATCTAGATCTATCTGGGACGTACGACTGTCAGCAGTGTGGTCAGCTGCGGGATTTCTTTGTTCGTGCCACGCAACCCAGTTCGAGCCGGAACAGCTCTTGCCACAGTCCTCTTTCCAGCTGCCCGCTCACTAAGAACGACCTAACTGTGCACCCTGAGTCAGCCTCCAGGCTACATATGCAAAGTTCTTGATCAGTACTCATCGGCATTTTCAGTAGGCCATTACCCGCGTCAGCATGGCTAAAAAGCGAAAGGGCACAAAGACGACAACGAAGAGCGCGCCGCCGTCGCCAGTGGACAATACGCCCCGCTTGACTGAGAAGATCTTTCATTGCGTCTTTGGGTATCTGCCATCCTTCTCGATACTCCAGGCTGGGCGCGTTTCCCAACGTTGGCGCCACATCGCGCAGTCCCATCCTCGCTATTACGCCGAGATTGTTCTCGAGACCGGCACATTGGAGTATAGATCCGACTTCGAATGGGAGGGCATTCAATTCTCTCACCGTATGAAGAAGGCGTGCCTCGCCGGCTTACGCGTCTATCCGATCGTTCGCGTTCCCTACAATCCTCGCGACTTCATCGACGACGGTGCAATCTTTACGGACTCCCCTGATCCCGCTACCTCCTACTTCGACCTTGTACGCTTCCTCGAGTCGTCGGTTCTCAACGTCCTCCGCGGGCACATGTCACAGGTCGCCCGCCTCCTCTTGAATGTCCCTGTCACGTGCTTCGACGCTACGATAAAGACGTTGACTCGCAGATCTGCGCCGTGCTTAGAATGGCTATCACTCGGCTTTCAAGGCGAAGACGGGCATTTTGTGCGAGGGCTCACGCTCCCCGTAGATCTCTTCAAAAGTTGTGCGCCGAGCTTACAGACCGTACATCTCGAGGCGTTACATCTTGAACCACCCACGCTCGCACTCGCAACCGCGCGCGACGTTCGTCTTTCTGGATACTCCAACGCTGTTCTCCCGTACCTCTCATCCTTGTTCCCACTCGCCGAGCGCATGACCTTTATTGGCTTCGCGCATGAAGATGACGAGAACAGCGCACTGGCAGGACATCTCAGCGAAGGCGTCCAGCATATCCAGGTCGAGGGCACATTCCAGTCTTACCGCGCGCTCGATGCATTCGACCAACTCCTACAAACGCGTCCGGTTGCCTCAATTACTGCGCACTTGCAGGACCGCGTCTCGAATACCATGCTACGCCCGTTCTTGCACCACAAGCACCCACCGTTCAACGTGTCCTTACGTTTGGAGGTCCCCTCGGACGACGAGGGAAAGGGAAGCATTGCGTCTCCGCGCAAGGGCAAATGCGACATGATCCTCGACATTCGTAGCCTCTCGGGCAACTTCCGCCGCTCGTTCCGCGCAGAAATGTCGATGGGAAGCATGTTATTCGGCGCGTTGAAAGAGGTATCTCCCTATACCGAGACTCTGAGCATATCGAACACTCTTCTCCCCGTTCTCGTCAAGTGCTGCGACTCGCTGCCTGCCCTCGAAACGCTTGCGATCGACATGGACTTTCCGCCTCGCGCAGACCGCAAATCTGCCTTTCTTCAGTTCTGGAACGACACGAGTTCTAGTGATAACATCGAGTGCCCGCAGCTCGAGACGGTGCACGTCATCTGCACGCGCTACAAGGCGCAGCTCGTCGACACCGGTGCAATCCGCCTCCTCGGTCGTTTTGGCGTGCATACCGGGGGTCGAGTCTTGCATCGTCTTATTCTGGACGGTGTGGAGCTGCGGTTTGCCAGTCAACTTGCGACCTTGGAGCTCCTTGCTCTGATGCGCGAAATCGTCACGCAGAACTTGAACTTGGAGAAATGGAGGTATGGTTACGGGCCGCCTGTTTCTGAGTACATCTGTATCTGGTAGCTTCTATCTCCTCTCTGCATCTCTATTGTGTTTCCATTATAATCGTGCATCGAACCATCAAGAGGCTACTGTATGTCCAAGATTTGGACCGATGGCTCTGCACAATCCCATGTCGTGTCCTGTTCCTTGTTCCAGGCCACGTACGCTTGACCTTTGCAATACCGAACTCGACATTATGTGTGCTCTACTCTTCGTCTGTTGGCGTCAACGTCAAGGCATGGGACACCGACTTGGTCAAGTGGACCGAAGTAAGTCTGTACCCAGCAATCCTGTATATAATCTCGAACAGTGACGCTGATGATGTGTGTAGTGAGAGGTTGATGGTCACTGGTTTCTGTATAAGATGGCCTATCGAGAAGCAATGATTACTCAAGGGTACGAGTCGTGCCCATTCCATCGTCCGTTTACGAAACTACGATAGGGAATGGCTCGACTTCTGTAGAAGGGCGGGAAAACGAAGAATCAAGATGTATTGCTGTGAGACCGAACTATGCCGAATTTATATCAGAACGGACGCATTTGCGGACCGAATGAGCGGAGGAATGGTGACGGCATCGTGCGAAGAACCGCGGACGCGAATAACGTTCTCGAGGATAGTTGGGGATTGGTTCGGAGGGAGATGGACGGAGCAGGCTGCAGCGGAACGAGCCGACCGCTTTCTTTTTTTCTTTTTTTTTTTTTGGATCAATTTATTGTCCATGAGGCTGTGCCTATGCAGACATTACATATGAAAGAAGTGCTGTGGTTGTTCTACAGAATGGGTCAATGAGTCTATCAGGGTGCAACCCGTTATGGCCAGCCACTCGCACATGGCGGACATGCCGCCAAGCCTTTTGCAATAATGTGGTTTGCCTCCACAAAATGCTCGGGCGGGCGAGTGGGTGGGAAAGATCGCGACTCGAGGGGTCAGACTGGCGATGCTGTTGCTCGTAGGAGGGTGGTGGAAACGACGATGCGCGCTATCGGCGGATAGGGGCTGAATGGGTGGACCGGAAACGGCCGGTCCTCGCGACGTACTTGGCCAGCTCGTTCAGGCCCGACTCCGTGTAAAGAATCCTCGACAGGCTCTGGGACTCGCGGCGCAGGCGCAGGCGCATAGACCAGCGCTCTTCTGCATAGGCTGGGCAGTCCATAACGAAATGGCGTACGGATTCGGCGGGTGCGTTGCACGCGTCGCAGGCAGCGGACTCGGCGCAGTTGATACGGTGCAGGTGCTTGTTGAGTGGTGCGTGGCCGGTCCTGAGCTGGACCAAAGCGCTCATCTCGTGCCTCGGGCGCGATAGGAGCATACGGCGACTCTTGGATGGCGAGAGGTCCTCGGCGACGTGTGCATAGCGACGATAGCGAGGCGATTGGCGCCAAAGTCGGTCCCAGCGAGCTTTGAGCTCAGCGGTGAAGGCGCGGCGAAGAGCAGACTTGCTCTTGGGAAGGTCGTTGCGCAGGAACGAAGGCAGGGCGCGCGCTGGACTCGATGCTGTCGCGCTGAGCGCCGCCATCTTCGCCGCGGCGTCCGCTGCCTCGTTGCCGCCAACTCCTTCGTGCCCTGGGGTCCAAGATATCGAGAGTGCGTACTGTGAACCTGCTCCGCCGACCGCTTTCTTCGCTCTTCCCATGTCGGTTTCGGCCTTTGCAGCCACGGCCATACATGCGGATATCCTGGATCGACTGATACGCTCGACAGGACTTGAGGTCCGCTGGCTTTATGCACGGGCGGCGCGCGACGCTCTTTCTTCAGCTTCGAGCGCAGTGCCGCATCTTCGACCTGCGTCCTTCTGCCGCCATTGTGTCCTGTCCGCCTACCCGTCTCGCCCGCGTCGTATTCGCTCGTAATACCCAGTTATCGGTTCAGCATCGGCGCCGCTCATGCCACCGTGCTCGACAGCGCTTTTCTGTCGGTCGCGTATGGCAGGATGGCGCGGCGTGTCCACGTCACGTTGGTGGCAGGGCGCACTATTGCTCCTCGCCACGTTCAGTACCCGTTGGCGACTCAATCATTCGGCGACTGCACGATCAAACCATGCGCCTACCGCTGCGCGCTCGTATACATCCCCTTCGCGTTTGTCCACGAATCGTGCGCTTTTCGTGCACGACCAAGGCGGGACTCGCGGAGCCGTCGTCGGCGCTTTGATCATGGATCTTGCTTATACAACACGCGCCGGCGGTGAACCTTTGTCATCCTCCTCGTCTGCCCAAGCTAGCCTCCGTCTCTCTGGAGCGCGACTGGTTTGGGTACCCTAACTCCACCGTCGAGATTTCTTTCTCAAGCGAAGAACCGACTGTATAATACTGAGCGACGATCCATGCGAGCAGGCGCTGAGCCGATGATCCGGCTCTCGCTCCCGTTATCTGCTCTCGGCCACGGCACGCGCGCGAATACGTGTGTTCGTTTCTTTCCTTCCATCCTTTCCCGTGCCTGTGACACGTGCCACTTGTCCTCAGTACACTTTCGATTGAAGCATACGCCGGCTCCCTGTTTTACATCGTTTTCGGCACCATTAGTCCCGGCTGGTGTATCCCTGTGCAGATCGAAGGGATGTGCAGTGCACCGCGTGTTTACGGTGTAATAGGATTAGCAGATGATGAGTGCGAGTGTGAATGGTGCGAATGGATTCGCACTCGATAGAACGTGTCCAGCTTATACGTAGATTGAAGGGATGAGGGTACCGGATAGACGGGACGGACGGCGTAGTCTTGCAACCTCGGAGCGTAAACCTCATGTACTGTAAGCGAGTATTGTGGCTGGCTATCCATTCATACACATCCTCGACTGAATCCCAACTCGTCCGGTCAGGACATGGACTGCGATCGCCAACGCGCCGTCTAAAGCGTGCGCAGGTGAGACAAGACGGTCCGTTGCAGACTGTCTACGGCCGCAACACTCCTTTCCTCTGTGCGACCGTTACTTGTCACCCCGCGAAGAAAGCGCCGCGGCTCGGGAGGTGTCCATATTACCCCATATGTCTATATTAGTAACCTGTTCTACTGTGGGCTACTGAAGCAGATAATGAGTGCGGACGAGGATGATGATGGGGTACTGGTTCATGGTGGGCCAGTGTACAAATGGAGGCGCGTATCTATACTCGTCCAATGTGAGGAATATGACGCAAGAATTGCAAGTTCCGTACTGCCGAGATACGGCGCCTGGTTGTGATACCTAGCCAGAACCCTTTGACAGCCAAACGCAAAATGATAGACCCAACGCGCGCAAAACGCGTTGCCAGCCAGCACCGCCTCCTTTGCCTCTTGAGGACGAAAATCCTGATAGCCGACGGCGTTAGATGCTTTTCAAGCTCTTATCGCCGTCAGCAGAGCTGGATGAGGCAAGTTTACGGCACCTCAGGCAACGCGAGCGATGGGACCCAGTGGGTCTATCGTTTTGCGTTCGGCTGGAATGCGTCTCTGAATCGTTTAGAACTCACAAAACGTCATCCAGATACGTCCAGATACGCCCATATCTATAGCACAGCCACAGTGGAGCTGGTCGCGTCTGGGCAAATTTGCTCGGTTTGCGGATCTGGCAGATCTGCTAGACTAAACAGTACTCGGTCAAACCTCACATGATCAATACATATAGTATGATACCAGAGATGCATTCAAAGGGTTCTGGCTGGGTATCACAATCAGGTGCCGTATCTCGACAGTAACGGAACTTGCAATTCTTGCGTCAGACGGCTCCGGCCCGTACTACCCAGTACCGCGGAAGCCCTGCGTACAGCGCACAGGCGTCTAGCTCTGAGATGATCAAGTGACGATATCTCTCGGCGCCTTGTAAGTATAGCGCGCGAAAGACGTGGACATCGTTTTTTATACCAGCCGTACACGACTGTTCCACAGACAATCCTGGATATCAAAGATGCTTTTGACCTGAGGTTGAGCCCCACAACTCGGAATGTCAAGTGTTCATGGAATTGTGTGGGGTTCAAGTAGTAGATGATGAGAATGGTCCGCGTAGGAGGAGGAGGAAACCGCGTCTGACGTCGGTTTTATAGTCGTACAGTCGGCCAGATGAGCGGGCATGGTAGAGGAATGACAGAGTCGTAAAACGGCAGATCTAGAAGCACAAGGGCAGATAGTGGGAGCGAAGCCCGGTCGGATAGAACACACATGGTCCCGCGCATGTGTCGACGAAACGCGTACGGTGGACAGCCAGACTTGATATACGGCCATGAAAAGCCAATGAATAGATGTACGCATATCGCATTTGATTGATAATGACGATAGTAGGCAGGGTGTGTAACGGCGTATATGAGCAGATGATGAGTGCTGCGGGTTGCAAGGGTACATTTAGAATCCCATGTCAAAGCAGATGAATATTTATAGGCAGGAAGACTGTATATCGAGGCGCATAGAGGTACTGCATGAGATTTTGCTTGTTCCGTTTGTATTAATAGTCCGGGGAGAACGAGTGAGGCACTCCGTTTGATTACGGTCCCATACCGACACTCGCCCACGCCGAGCGGCGCGAAGTCCGAGTAGATGTAGAGCGCATACTTGAGCAGTATACAGGCTCGCCTGCCTATATTCGTGAAGCTGACGAGAAGTACAGTAACTGGACAGCGCGCTGGAGACCGTGCAATAGCCTCGCGCACTGCCGTCAGAGGCATGTTGGCAATGGCTGTTACTGCAGGGGGACCCAGAACCTTCAGAGAAGTCGAAAGGAGTGACAGCAACCTCGATACATGTCATTTGCGAAGCAACGTGGCGAGGACAAGAGGTACAGTGGCGGCGCAGGGACGGAGGTCCAGGCGATGTCCGGGTCTGACACAGGCAGGCGAGCGACGGCGTGCAGGGCAGCAGGAAATGAACTTGGCACGTGCAGCGTTGTATGTGACGAGAGCAAGAATGTGAACGAAGAAGAAGGGAACGAAGATGCGGAACGAGCCGAGCGCTCTCTTGGCCTGTCTCCATGTCCGTTTCGTCGTACGCGCCGGATATCTGTCCTGAACCCTCGCGCGCGACGACTGAACACTCATCGGTCGGGCCTTGACGCCGCCACCGTTGACAAGCGCGGCGCGGCGCGATACCCGTCAATGCACACTGTGTTTTCTGCTTCGTCTTCATGCGTTCGACGTGACTTTCGCCAGGACATGCGCGCTGTCGCATTGTGTCGACTACATCCGCCTTGTGGCTGCCCGCGCCCCGTCTTCTATACATCCTCGCGCTCTACGTCCAACGCTCGCGCCGGTCAGCGACGTCGGACTGGCAACCTGTCATTCACGCAGGTCCTACCACTGTTCGCATGAAGACTCAGCGCACGATATCGTGTTCTTCACTCGTCGCGTCCGAGCCAGTGTCGGCACCGGTTCGTATATATATGTGGGCCTGACGGTGCTCGACTGTCGGACGCATCATGGACAGAGCTACGCGCGCGCAGTGCTAGGACACTATGCCACACCCGTATGAGTCGTTCTTAAATTTGGTGCCCGTGCGTTTCTAGGCTGCCGGATACGCCGCCGCCTCGCGCGCGCACGCGCTAGGTGCACCGGCTGGTACATCTCCTGGCCACGCCTTCATAACACGCACGCTGGCCCGTAATTTTCTAACCGCGTCTTGACGATCGCAACCTATCCATACCGCGCAACGGATACAACACCGGCTTCCCACTTGCCGCCATACGCTGGTGCGCATCTTCGCTACGCTGCTTCCGCACTACGTCCTTACGAGGCAGACTCCTATTCATCGGCACGGCATCGCTACACGACGTGGCTACGCGACCAACGCACGCATCCCTTTGCGCCTGTACGGATGGGGGGCAGCTTCGCCAGCCGGATATTTACCCAACGCGTCGCAATGGGTGTCTTACGCAAGAACATCGACGTGGACTGCACCTGTCAGTGTCGCGGCTGCGCAAGACATCTGCCTATCCCTTCGCGCTCGCATGTACGCACGCAGCCTTCTACCACACCGGTGCTTGCGCCGTCATTTTGGGGGCATCGCTTGTAGTCCTGACTTTTCCAACACGAGTCGCTGCCGCATGCTTAAATACAGCCAGGCATGAACCGTGTCTCCAGCAGGGTACCAACCGGGTTGCACTCCGCGACTGTTGGACAGGGACGAACGGTCCCTTACCTCATTTCCGTTATACTGGCTAGATCTGCGGCGCGCACGCGGCGACTCACTGTCGGCCACTGGTCGCCCCATTTCTTTCCATTCCGGTTCCCTTACTTTCCCGTCTATGACTCAGGGTCCAGTTTGCTGTCATACGCTGGGATTCAATCCATCGTCCCTGTCGCAGGCACCCTGCGCAGATTACGCATGATTACTATAAGGCGTAGGCCAGTAGTGGTGTAAAGGAGGATTAGCAGATGATGAGGGCGGGCTGTCGAGGATGAGGATAGACCCAGAGTCCGCAGAACCATGTCCACTTTATGGCTGTGAGGAAGCCGGGACGGATGGTACAGTTTCCGGGTCAGAGGTGCGACGTGGGAGCTTCCGCGTCGAGTATACTAACTGTATAAGTTACGACCATGGGAAGTGGGTATACAAACTGCTTAAAGTTGCTTGTGTCCGGAATATCCTGGTATCTGATCTGCATGTGCGGTCACCGTGAGTGAGGGTCAGGCGCAACGCGGTGACAGAAGCGCGTAGAAGTCTCGACAAGATGGAGTCCCGAAATAGTCTACTACTCGTACAAGAGCTGCATCCGTCCGCGAAGCGAGCGTGGCATGACAAGCAGTGTCCCTCTTCAAGTTGCGCATACGTCCACGGAGGAGAATTGCCTCGGCTGTCTCACCGGTAACCCAGAATCAAATTAAAGAAACGAGTGGTGTTGCGGGTGCCATAAGCAGATGATGAGTGCGGGCGGGGAGAGGGATAATGGTCCATGATGAACCAGTCTCAGAAATCCAGGCGCGGTTTTGTACTTGTAAGCTTCGCAGAAATGTCCGGCCCGGAATAGATCGAGTGAGGGGTACGCAGTCTGCGATTGTAGATACTGAGAGGGCATGGTAAGTGCATCGGACCGGAAGATCTCTTGTTGGCGGGACGCTGACGAGAATAAAGCACCCAGCACGCGTCTCCACACATTTCTTCAATACGAGACTACCGTTCCTTAGATAATCTACCTCTCTGGTCATTAACACATAAGATGCAGAGCGGGGTCACGGACGATGTGTAACCGTTCCCGGGGATTTGTGTTCAACTTCAGCGGTGCTGGTAGGGATCACCTTCAGCGACTGTGTGTTCAGGCAGAATTTCGCGTCTACGTAAGAAGCTAGTCTCCTTCGCAGACCTTTGACGTAGGAAGATATTCGTTCCTAGTAGTAAGAAGCCCAGACACTCGGTTTGGGCGATATGACCAGCAGACAGTGAGAGACGATGGGAGTGGTCCGTGCGTCCATCGACGACTCACGAGAGCATACTTAGTCTGTGCAGAGGCTTTCTCTTGTGTAAATGAAGCGTTACGCCTCAGCTTGTGTTTGGCTGTACTAGCAGATGATAAGACACCACAGCGCAATAGTGTACGAGGCTACGTGAGCAGATGATGAGAGCGCTAAAGAGTGCATGGGGATGGATTCGGAATCCCACGTTGAGGCTGGCGAATATTTATAGGCAATTGAGGCAGGCAGAATATGGATGGGTGGCGAACTTCGCATAGCCGGTATACGTACGGCGACTCCAATGAGGGATGCGGCCCGATACCGACTCGGCGGAACTTGCATGCGCCCCGTTGAGGAACCGGACATCGAGTACCGAATAGACAAGGACTGTATCGTCTCCTTCATCCGTACAGAGAGCAGAGGTTCAGCTGAGCCATCCCTCCTGAGCAGTCCGGCACGGACAGTCGAACTGTGTACGGTCATGACCAGAGCACTCAAGGTCAACCAAGACGAGGGAAAGCAGTAATGAATTGTCAGGAAGGAAACGAGAAACAACAACTACAAGTGAGTGCGGCAAGCGTTTACATATACGAGGATTGTGAAGACTTCAAGGAAAAGGAAAAGGCAAAAACGAGAGCAGGGACGGTTGGACAGGATACGAGACGAGACGGTATGAGACGATGCGAGACGAGACGAAAACGATGTGGACGAGAGGGAGACAACGCGGAACGTGAGCGATGTGAGTGTGGTCGAGTGCGCGGAAATATGGAGGATGAGTGGGCGGGCGGGCGGGAATAAGGAGAGGATGTGCGCGAAGAGGAAGGAAGGAAACAACCAACGAACAGGCGCGACGACGACGAACGATCACCCAATGACCATATCGTCCGGCCCTCCTCCTCCTCCTCCCGCACCACCACCCCGAGGAGGCACAGGCATAGTCCCTGCGCGCCGTCTCCGTTCCCCACCCGGACTCTGCACCGGTGCAGGCAACGACGTGACATTCCGCCCTTGTCCCTGTCCCTGCTGCTGCTGCTCGCGCGCGCGTCGTCGATGCGCCTCCGCAAACACCCTCAACCGCGCATTCTCGTCCGCCCCTCCTCCTCCGTCGGCAGGCGCAGGCGGCGCAGCAGCAGTCCTCATCTGGCGCGTCGGTCTCGCATGCGTATGCGTATGTTGCGCGTGGGCGTGGGCGTGTGCGGGAGTCTGTTGCTGTTGCGGCTCCGGCGAATTATGCGGCGCAAGCATCGTCGCCGCGGTCGCATCCTCTCCAGCAGCAGCCTCTCCTGCCTCGCCCTCTCCCTGCGCAGCCGCAACCTCGTCCTCCTTGGTACTGCACCAAAACCGGTGTCCCTCGCTCCACGCCCGACTCTGACACTCCTTGCCACAATACTTCGCCTTCCTGCACCTCCGACATTTCGCAAACTGTCTCGGACTCTCCTCCCACTTCCCACACAGCATATTCGCACACTGTCGTACCCCTCCGCGCGACTCGTCTTTCCGACACGCGTTACGCATGATCACGCCCGCCCAGTACTGGATCTCGGTCGAGAGTTCGTCGGGCGGGGAGGAGAGTAAGAGTTCGTTGGCGGAGGGACGGAAGGTGAAGCGTTCGACGAGGGCGAAGATGTTGGGCGATTGGGTCATGGAGGGGCGAGGGTAGAGCGGCGCGGCTTGGGGTGTGGGCGGTGGTGGCGGCGGCGAGTCGGGCAGCGTGGATGGACCGGCGACAGGATGCGAAGGCGCGGAGGACGACGATGCAGCGCGCCCGACGAGCGCTCTCGCGAAACCGCCCAGCGCACTTTCGCGGTGCAGCGCGGGACCGGGCACAGGCGTCGCATCAGGTCTGCATATATCTCGCGTCAGGATTGAACAATCCCAAAGAAAAGAGGGGACGCACCTCGCGCCCTCGACGCGCTTGCCATAAAACGCTTGCCGTACGTGCGGATACTTGCTCAAATACGCCAAGAGCTGCAACGCGATCAACACGTCCTCCTCGCGATACGGGCCCTCCTCCTGCTTCGGCTTCGAGCCCGAGCCCATGCCACTCGCGCTTCCGCTCCACGGCTGATGATGACTCCGACTCGCCCGCGGCGTCGGCGCAGGAGGGAGGGTCGCAGCAGGCTGTCGCGGCGTCGCCTGCGTCTGTCCTTGGCCCTGCGCGTCGTCCTCCTGGTCGTCGAACGCCGGCGAGCCATGCGGATGCGGATCCGTGAGCGCGACGGGCGTAGCGCCAGGTGCACCAGGTGGCGCGCCCATCGCGAGGTCGTCGTTCCCCTCGAGCGCGACGATCCCGTCGATGAGCATATTCAAGTTGCCCGCCATCGCCACGCCGCCCATCTCGTCGTCGTCTCCAGCCACGATACCCACCGTCCGCGCTTGAGCACCTTCATCGCGCATCTCGACGTCCGCGTCGCCGTCGGCATCGTCCTCCGTATCGGTCGCTTGACGATTGACGCCGCGCTGTGTGACAGTCCGTCCGCGTCGCCGTGCGCGCTGGTCTTCGCGGTCCCAAACAGATGGCCGGGCGACGATTGTTCCAGACCGGTCGCGCGCGCCTACGACGACGGTGTTGGTGGGCGTGCTGGAACCGACAGGGGTGGCGTTGGCACTCGTATCCGGCGAACCCGCTGCGCCGGACCCGGTCGAGACGAAACTGGAGCTGGAAGAGGGGCGCTGACTGGGCCTGCTTGAAGACGGGTTGGACGACGACGAAGGCGCGTCGTGCATCTCCTCGTCGCTTGCAGAGGCTGATGCGTTGGCGGTGGCGGTCGAGGTGGACGCGATAGGTTGCGGTCGATGGTGCGCGTGGGTGTGGGCGTGCGGGATAGGCGCGAGGACCTGCCGGCGAGGACCAGGGGCTGGTGCGAACGCGGGTGGCGGGCCTATCGCGAGTGCTGGTGGTACTTGGAGGTGCTGCGCCCGTTCCAGCGCGCGCGCGATCTCGGTCGCCTGCTGCTGCTGCTGCGCGGCCAACAACGCCGCCCGTCGCATCGCACGCTCCTCTTTACTCTCGCGCGGAAGCCCGCTCGCCGAGCTGCTCGGGAGAACGGCATACCCCTTAGACTGGAGCCAGTGCTCGAGCACGCAACCGACGACGTCCAGCGTGCCGGCCTGAACGACCCGCGAGCGGATATGCTCGCTGCCGCGGACGCCGACGTTCGCAACGCACTGGAAGGCGAGGCTGAAGCGGTAGGCGGCTGCGCGGTCAAAGTTCTTGCCGGTCGCCTTGCCGCTGGTGGTGGTTGTGGTGGTTGCGAGCGTGCCGGGCGGTTGGAGGCCGTAAAAGATGGCTGGGGACTCGGGGGCGGGCATGTGGGCGCAGAAGTCGCGGGCGATGCGGACGAGACGCTCGAGGCCGCCGTCGAAAGTGAGGATCTCGCGGATGCGCGGGGATGTGGACGTGAGGTACGTCAGATGACTCAGCGAGTTGAACAGCGGCAGCGCGCTGTTCGTGTCCAGCGCTAAAGAGGGTAGCCAATGAGTAAAGGTCTGTAGAAGGCACGGGCGTACGTACCTCGTCTGTCATACAACTGCGAAGAGATGCAGACACAGGCGCGGTTCTGCGCAGGGAACGCAAAGTTACTCTCGCGCATCGTTCCTCTTCGGATGTATTCTTCAGCGTCGTGAAATCCGATGTGCTGCGCGGGGCGCCGTCGGGTGTGGGCGTGGGTAAAAAGGGCGGACTGGCCTCGGTCGCACGACAGGCCAAGCGGGAAGCGGTGTTTCAATCCAAGTCCGGCCCTTCCCGCTCCCCTCTCCCTTGTCTTCCCGCCTTTGTGCTCAGAACCCTGCACAATGACAAACATTTCCCGCCTGTGCTGTGCCCTTGTTTCCTGCCCTGAGCGACGTCGCTCATTATCCGCATCGGACTTCCGCCGTGCCTGATCGCCGCCACCGTCCTCCCCGCTCCACAACCTTAGCGGAACGTCCCCTCCTCTACGAAAGCCTCGGCCTGTCGACAAGCGCAGGAACGTCTCCTGCCCCGACACAGTCAAGTCAAGCGGGATCGCATTGACGCCCAGAGGCAGCTCTGCGACTGTACGCGAGACGGACGTGCCATCCTCGAGCACGAGAAGCGCCAGTTTCTCCACGTCCAGCGCTACGCAAACTTGTTCGCCTAGACAGCCGTCACCGCAGCGTTTCCTCATTGTCCACAGTGCGCGCTGTTGCACGGCCCGCGTTACTCCTGCGTTCCCATTCTGCTCGCTTCTCGTCAGCTCTCGCTGACGGAACACAGGAGCGCGAAACGAGAACTTGCTCGAGTATGCGGATACGATGTAGTCCTGTGAATTGGACCTCGATGTTCCAGTACTTTCTGTTGCTCTGCGCGGTGTGCGCGAGTTCGATATCGCCGCGTGACGGCCCGAGTCCCTCGTTCCACGTCACCGTACCGACGATCCAGAACTCATCTCCCATCCATTGTTTCGGGCCGTTGTGGGCTTCGTTTGGCTATAAATACTTGCCAGCTTCGACACGAGATTCCAAGTCCATCCTTGCACTCGCTCTCATCATCTGCTCACGTCGCCTGGTACACTACTCGATCCAGAAGATAATCGACAGGTTCGACACGAGATCCCGAGTCCATCTTTGCACTCGCTCTCATCATCTGCTCTCGTAGCCCGGTACACAGCATCATCGAACCGGATCGACCGCAATCTTAAAGCACCGAGTCAGTCTCGTCCGCATATATCACATGCCTGGTAGTGCTTAGAGACGTACCTTTCCTACATTGTCGCCGCATGTGTGTTGTGCGTCGACTCTTCGACCCGCGGGCCGCCGTCCGAGTATCTATCTATACATGATGTCGGAGTGCTCGTAAGAGTCGTAATGCATGAACCTGCTAGCCCGCTGTTACCGATACAGTAACCTGGCCGACTTGAGATGCTCCTTCCACCTCTCGGACGCGGTCCGCTTTCACCAAGTACCAGACAGGAGCTACAGTGCCCTGCCTCTCTCCGTGCGTGGAGTACCCAGTGCAGCAGCTGTGCTTCCGCAACGTACTGACCGCTCTTGATTGTGCTGCTCATCTACCTATAAATGTTCGCTGGTTTCCAACTTGAGCTTAAACCTCGTCTTCACGCCCCCCCTCTCATCATCTGCTCCTGTACCATGTTACACTATGTATACGATGTCATAGATAGACCCGGAATGACACTCCCGACAGAAACAGGCACTAAACCCATTGGTATCATCTCCTGTGCTGTTCACGAGGGAGGACACGATGCAACGGATGTATTCGAACGACACTGGCCTTCAGTCGTATTCTGCTGCGGCTAGTACAGACATTACAACTGCGCCACGTTAACGGCGGGCTCTGCGACACGGAGAGACCTTTGTTATCTTTCCCCAGTTCTGGAGCCTGTGGCGTGCTTCGGCAAGTCTTAAACTGGGGACCCGAACACTGTTTTGCAGCGGTGTTCGGTCAGGTGAGGCTGTTATGGAGCAGGGTGCGTGATATCGGGTCGCGCACAGAAACTCGGAGCGCAAGGAACGTGACTCGCCGCCCGGATCGGAGATGGCAGCGGCGAGAATGCGAACCAACTGCATAACGTTTCGGGAGTGAGGTTTCGTGAGCGATATGTATGAGAGTGATGTGGAGACAGAGCGTGGCTGTAAGATTGGGACGAAGGCGTTTAGGGGCTGACGAGTAACGCGTAAGTCGATGAGACGGGACGCGGAATTGAGCCGGATAAGTTCGGCCGGACATCGAATACTTCCGCCGCCTCCTGCCTCTTACCATCACGATGGATATTATCGCTGAGCACCTACTGCCTGCGCTTCGCGACGCGCATCGCCCGACGTTCTGCACAGACTGTACTCTGCACCCTCTCGAGGTTCTGCTGAAGCTGCATCCGACGACACATACGAACGCGCTGATTCTGCGGCAACATCACCACGAGTTGCTCACGACTATCATGAATTTTCTCACGACACCTCGCTCAGACGAAGATGTTCCGCCTACCGCTCCACGGCTGCAGATACTACTGTATCTTTCGCCTCCTGGTTAAAGGCCTACGATGTCTTCGGCCATGCGCACACACCGAGCACATTGTCGCACCTGCTCTCTCCTTCTACCGGTTCAACCTCGGCGCTCCGAATGCTCCCAATGTCTACATCCCGTACTGTCGCCGGCTCATCCACAGGCACACACTGCCCTTGCAGATGAGTACCCTCAATTGGACTCATCCATTCGATGCACTGCCATGGTTGTCAGAACGGGCACTTACCTCGACACCTGCCTCGGACCTCCGAAGTCCATAGGTGGCTGTGCTCGGCATCCCTTCGGACCCCCGAGGACC